>CM038214.1:88673387-88966494 GCA_021442155.1 Cymbidium sinense | reverse complement strand
GTTATCTTAAAACCCCATCTCTCTAATGGGTAAAAAAATAAAAGATCTAAATAAAAAACATTTAAAGACTTCCTCCTTATCATTTTATGATAAAGAAAGGTTCATTCTAAAATAATAAAGACAAAATAAATTTTGCATACAAATCTTGCTTTTCAAAAAGCGCACTTTCAAAAAATGCACATAATAAAATATTTTCCACAAAATTTTCTTAAATCACCCTCATCTAACAATTCTCAATTATTATATGTAGGAATCTTCAAAAAAAATGAATAATCTTTTCTAGAAGCACAAATGAACATCATCCTTCAATTCATTTCAATTAAAATTTCATTTTCAAAAATAAAATGAACAGATCTTTCCAAAAGTCAAAATCAAAATCAAAATAAAATTTTCAAAAAATGCACATATGAACCTTTCCATGTACTCACACCTATTGAATGAGAGTTTCATTTTCAAATAAAACTAAATTTTTAAAAAGCATATATGAACATCTTCATTCATTATGCCCAAATTTATTGAATGAAGATTTCATTCCTAAATAAAAGAAAATATCATTTGGAAATTCCACTTAAACATATCTCATATATGATTAAGTTGGAATTCCCTCTTTCAAAAGCAATAATCACACACAAAATAAAATTTCCATATTTGCAAAAATAAGATTGATTTCCATTCCTACATACCCAAATTTGTTGAATGGAAGTCTTCTTTTCAAAAAAAATAAAAAATCAAAACTTAACAATCATATTTTCAAAATTCAAACATATTTGGAACTTCATTTAGAATACTCAAATTTGCTAAGTGAACTCTCCAAATTAAAAATAAAAAAATTTTAAACATATTTGAAACTTCATTTAGCATACTCAAATTTGCTAATTGAAGTCTCCAAATTCAAAAAAAAAAATTTTCAAACACATTTGAACTTCATTTAGCATACTCAAATTTGAGTGAAGTTTCCAAATTCAAAATCAAAAATTTTCAAACACATTTGGAACTTCATTTAGCATACTTCAAAATTTTCAAACACATTTGAACTTCATTTAGCATACTAAATTTACTAATGAAGTCTCCAAATCAAAATCAAAAATTTTCAAACACATTTGGAACCTCATTTAGCATACCCAAATCTGCTAAGTGAAGTCTCCAAATTCAAAACCAAAAAATTTCAAACACATTTGAAACTTCATTTAGCATACTCAAATTTGCTATGTCAAGTCTCCAAATTCAAATTCAAAAATTTTCAAACATATTTGGAACTTTGTTTAGCATACTCAAATTTGCTAAGTGAAGTCTCCAAATTCAAAACCAAAAAATTTTCAAACACCTTTGAACTTTATTCTTTAGCATACCAAATTTGCTAAAGAGAAGTTTCCAATTTTCAAAATAAGGCCAAAACACAAAAATTTTGGAACACACTTTTGGAATTTCATTTAGCATACTCAAATTTGCTAAGTGAAATTTCAATTCATTAAGTGGAACTTCATCTTTAGCATACCATATTTGCTAAGGTAAAGTCTCCACTTTCAATCAAAACAAATCAAAACAAATGAAAACACATTAGATTCCTTAGATACTTAAATTTGCTAAGGATCCTACTTTTGCAAAAAAATCAAAATATCCAAAACAAATGAAACACTTTAGGATCTTCTTAGCATACTCAAATTTGCTAAGAATCCTATTTTTAAAAATCTTTCAAAAACACACTTGGGTTCTTCACTTAGCATACCTAAATTTGCTAAGTGGGAATTCCAATTTTCAAAATCAACAACAATTCATAAAAGGAAACATTTATTTTCAAACACTTCGCTTAGCATACCCAAATTTTCTATGTAACATTCCAAATAAAAAAACCAATTGACCCTTACTTTAACATACCCAAATTTTTTAAAGGAAAGGGTCCTCAAATAGAAATCTAAATTCAAACAAACATGAACCTATGGAAGGATCCTTCTAAAAATATTTGAATCCATCTTTCAACATACCCAAATTTGTTGGAGTTGTATTCATATTCAAAATTACTCTTTTCAAACAAAATTTTAAATCTTCTTTAATCCATTTGAACTCCACATAACACTTCCAAGATTTTGGATGTGGGTTTAAATTTTGAATTCAAATTCAAAAATCAACAAAAATAGAAATCTGAACTAAGCTAGTTTCCTATATTGCAAATTCTCAGACGCCCTATACAATCACAATTCTTTTAGTTTTTGCTTGATTTGAAATGGCAGCTCATAAGTTTATGTTCACTTTCCTTATGGCATGGACTTTTCGACTTCCAATGATTGGATCATACCCACCTTATCTATTTTGGGATTTGAGGGAGTGAAGATCACATGTGAGGGCACCCCTCAGTAGACAGGTGGCCGCATAAGCGGTCATCCATCAATTTACCTGATTTTGATATCTCCTCATTAAAGAGGAAAGGTGGTAGTCCCAGCTTCTGATAGGAGTATGCTCCCCATGGTTTCGTGTCGCCCTAGAGGGCTAGCACCCACTCTTTGCACCGGGTAAGGCTCTTTTGATTCAAGAGATTGCCTCCCTTTGAGGTTGGCACTCACTCATCCCACCTAGAAAAAAGGAGAAATAAAAATTGCATGATCAAGTGGTATTATACTAGGATTACCAGGGAGATAGAGGTTGCTACCCGGTCAGAAGCAGAGGAGGTACCTACTTTGATCACCCCGCTGATTACAGCGAACCAATTTCATCCTCTCTCTGGGTCAGATAGAGAATATGCTAGGAGTATTCATACACCCCACTAGTGGTTTAGCATCGCCTTCACTTGAGGGGAGAGGTCATGCGCCTCCTCGATTAGTCTTGTGCTACGTTGGAGCTTATGAACATCTAGAGTCTGGAGCTCAATTTGATTTGAGATCCATCATCCCTTGCAATGTTGGGAAACATATTCAATAGGAGAGGGCCAAAGAGGTCCATACATCTTCACACATCATAGGGAGAGAGGTGAGGTTCGTCACCAACTTCTACACTCATCGATTTTCCACGCGCTTCCGCCACCATACAGATAGCATCCTACTTACTGGGACGGCCATCACGAGGAGGATAGTTTCAGAGAGTCGGGTGTCTCCATCACACGCTCTACCCCCATTTTCCATCATTTGTCCATCACGATCTCCGTTCCAGGCCATGAAGGCCATATCCGGGAGAAGTGTATTCACAGGTGATTGCTTGGCCGAGGGGATCCTACTTCATTTACACACGCCTATTATGGTGAGGAGCTCTTCTACTGACCTTCTACCCGTGGTGAGGGGAGTGGCACCATGAAGCATAGTGGTTGTCCCTTCACCAACTCCACCAGTTCAGCAGGGCATGGAGATGGTAGTAGCTATGAGGTAGCAGATGATAGCCCTACATGATGATAGAGGAACCTCCTAGGAATGTCACCCTTATAATTAGTGAGAATGAGTATGTCTCTTCTAGTATATAGTCCTCATTGGATTGACTCTCCAATAGCAAAGCGAGGTCCAAAGGTCTCACGATGTGATCACACCGTCAACCAAAATCATTTGTTCTCATTCAGATTGATCATTCTCTTGAGAAATAGTAGCACATTATCTTGTAGAGAAGAAGGAGATGGGGTATGATTGGTAAGATGAGAAAAGATTAACTTCAATCCCAATGAAGATGATTTATTGGGAGACTCAACATAGGTCATTATGGTAGATAATGAGGATCTCTCCTCGTGAGCAAGAGGCCATGGAAGGTGATGAGGTTGATCGTGAAGACACAATAATCGCCCCAACACCTCTGATATCAATTAAAGTAGAAAGATGAGCAGATAGATAGATGGCGAGGCAGCTTGAGGACTTGTTAGTAGCAGTACTTTAAATAAGCCCGAACTTCATCCTACTACAACCGACACATTACAGAGTTAGTGCATGTCTTGGACCCAGCCAAGACCTTACCTCCCATTGAGCAAGGTAGCACTAGGATGTATAGGAAGGTAGTGGAAAGTACCCATACATGAGAAAGACAAATCCATGGTTGAGCAGAAGAAGGAAGCATTGGCTCAAGCCCGGGAGGATCATCGCCCAAAGGGTAGACCTCCCCTGAGGAATTGAAATCCAAGATCCAAGGGTTTGCCACCTTCCTTCAAAAGCTTTGATGGCAGAAACCCAAGGAAGCATGTAGCACACATTAGGGCCAATAATGTGGCAAGAATGCTTTGCTATTGCCTCTTCATTAGTACTAATAGAGATTGCTTTCAATGATTTGCTAAACCCAATGGTTCAAGAAAAGATATTTTGTTGAGTTGGAGGAACACTTTATTAAGAGGTTTGTTGGAGCTCGAAAGGGTTACTATTGGTGATCTCGTTGTAGCAACAACACCAGTGAGTCCCTTATTGATTATATTCTCCAATGGCATAACTTGAGTATGAAATGCAAATGTAGCTAGCAAGCCATTGAGATTCTTCTAAAGAATATCCATGGCTGGTCGCTTCATGCACTATCAAAACATTTGAGAAGTTAATCAACAAGGTGGCTAGTCTACAAGGAGAGGCCAAACATTGTCTTTTCATTTCCCAAAGAAAAGCATAGAAGGTCTATGAGAAGTCAGAGTAGTGACAATGGTAGATAAGGGAAAGAAACCAACTAGAGATCTTTGAGAGACTCACCTCGAACCTCGCTTCCACCTCCTTTGCCACCACAGGCAGCCCTATCCACTACAGACCTCCCGCTAGCACCCCACTCCTGCCAATACCACCAAGAAGCAAATACATACATACTAGGTAACTATGGTCCACCTCCTTTAGATAAGCTTAACAAACCTTATTCATTTAAGAGGGAGGTATCAAAGATCTTTAAGAATCTCTTAAAGAGGCCTGATTTTTAGCTACCAGCCTGGGGAGACAGACAAAAGTCATGATCCTAACTTTTACTCCTACCACCTATGCTAGCCATGTTTTGGAGGATTGCTTCACATTTAAGGACCGGCTTGAACATAGCTTCAAGACGGTGTTGTAGTTATCCCAAAAGGAATACCTTGTGAAACAACCATCCAGCCCATTAGGGTAATCTTTAGGGATACATGTGATCCTTCCAAAATTAAAGAAGGTTGGGATATTTTATATCCAAAACCTCTAAGAAGATCATCCAAGATCAAGAAACTTTCCTTGGGTTCTGAGTTCAAACCTCTAACATGAATGAAGTTTGCAAGATTCCAGCACCAACTTGAGGAAAGGGGAGCTTAGTAGCAGATCTTGTGTCGTCGGGATAGCCAGTAGCAACCACCGACTGAGTCCCAACCTGCTGTAGCTTCCATAGACATGTCCCTACTTGCCTAGTTCTTCTTCTTCTACTAGTAGAACTCTTGGTGGATAAGGGCATCAAATCCCTTACCCCACTCACTTTACTTGATTTTACTTTGTACCTCCAAACAAATCCAAGAAATTGAGGAATAAAGCTATCTTGATTTACATCGTGTCACTTAATGGGTTGTCTACTTCTATTCTTAATGATAACTCTTCAAGTCAAAATAACTATATAACTTTGATCTTCTTCTTCGATTGTGAGTTGGAATTTACTCAATACCATGGGTTCACCTCTTGAGATAGACTTGGAATCATCGATTTTGAGAGTCCCATAGGAGAAGTTAGATTTAATGTGCCTAACCTTCCATTACCCCTGCCAAGAGATCAAGAACCTCATGGTAAGGTTCTACCTCCTAGGGCAACACCTCAAGATAGAGGGAAACAATTCATTGGTATAGGATATCAAGAAGTCCTACCATAGGATGCTCCACCCTTGGATATTCAACCTAGCCCTAGATACATAGAATTGTTAGCCATAAGAATAGGTCATGCCTTGGGTGTTAGGAAAATTTTCCTACCCTTAGCTTGAGCCATTTCTCACCTTCCTTCCTTCAAGTAAAACTCCAAATCAATCTTACTTGATTTTATCCCAACTTAAATCAACTCCATGTGATTGAAATCCATGATTGAAATCCATGATAGAAACCCATGAATCAAAATTCCTAAGTCCAAATCTTTCTTAAGTCCTTAATCTCTCTTAAAGACTTAGCCTAAATCATGATCTAAACCAAATCAAATCCTTGAGATTTTCATAATTCATTTATATTCTCATTTCACATATATAAATGAAATATAAATTCAAACCAATCAAACTAAGATCAAAATTCAAAATCATTAAATTTTTCCTAAGTCCTTTAAATTCTTTTTAATGGACTTAGCCAAAATCAAGATCAAATCAATTCAAAGTCATGGGATTTTCTCATAACTCATTTATATTCTCATTTATATTCACATGTATAAATGAAATATAAATACAAATCAATCAAATCAAATCCTCAAATCAAATTCCAAATCTAAATCCTTCTTAAGTCCTTAATTTCTCTTAAGGACTTATCCTAAATCATCATCAACTCAATTCAAATTCATGTGATTTTCTCATAACTCATTTATATTCTCATTTATATTCACATATATAAATGAAATATAATATAAATCAATCAAATCAAATTTAAAAAATTCAAATACCCAAATTTCTTAAGTCCTTTAAATTCACATTTAATGGACCTAAATCATGATCAAATCATTTCAAATCCTTGAAATTTTCTCATGATCACTTATATTCTCATTTATATTCACATATATAAATGAAATATAAATTCAAACAATCAAAACCAATTCCAAAATTCAAACTCAAATTCACTCAAAACCCAACCTAAGCTTTTCAAGTCAAAATCGAACTTAGCCAAATCAACTTCAAATTAAGCCAAACTTTGATTTTCCTTCATGATTCAAACAACCCTACAATCATGAATCTAAATATAAATACAAACTTCAATCACCAAATCAAAATCAAATTCAAAATCAAACCCCAAATCCATTCATATTCTTCCTTTGAATATGAAATTGTTAAAATGGATCAAAACACATTTGACTTCAAACCACGTAAAATGGACTTATATTTCAATCGTAAGTCCATACACAAGTTCAATCAAACTCAAATCAAGCTTTGATTATTTGACCCACTTAGGCTCACTTGACCCAAAGTGACCTAATCTTATGAACCAAATTCTAATCCTAACATTTGGATTGAATCAAACGACCTATGCCTCTCATCATGATCAACAATCATCATGGGATGATCAATCAATCAAATTGGTCAAACCAAGTCAAACTGGGGATGACCAAGTCAGCACTTAGCCAAAATGAAACTTAACATAGCCAAAATCAACCATAGGCCAAATTGGTTGAGACCATTGATCTAAGTTAATTCATAAACTATGTTTGAACTTGACCAAGTCAACATGTGAGCCTAACCTAGCCCAATTGGCCACTTGACCCATGTTGATCCAACTTGACCTAAAAAGTCAAAATATGTCAAAACATGATCTAAGCTAAATTGATTGAAACTATTAATCTAAGTTCATTCATCACCTATGTTTGACCTTGACCAAGTCAACATTTGAGTCTAACCTAGCCCAATTGGCTACTTGACCCAAGTTGACCCAACTTGACCTAAAAAGTCAAAATGTGTCAAAACTTGATCTAAGTCAAATTGATTGAAACCAATGGTTCAAGTTCATTCCAAATCACTTGTTGAACTTGACCAAAGACTCAATTAGCCAACTAGACCCCAATTGACCTTGAACCCAACTTAAAGGGTCAAGGAGCCAAATTCAAACCTAACCAAAATTGATTGGAAACAAAGATACCAATCCACTCATATAACTAACCAAACCAAACCTACCCTTGACCTAGGTCAAATGGGCCAAATTGGTTAACTTGACCCATTTAACCTAAATGAAGTCATATGAGCCAAATTCAAAACTAAACCAAATTGAATCAAACCAAAGCCACCAAAACATTTCAAATGGTCATATGAACTTGACCCAACTGTTGGTTTGACCCAATTTGACCAATTGGCCAACTTGACCCAAGTTGACCCATTTTGACCTAAATGGGTCAACATGAGCCAAACCATATCAAATGAACTTCAAATCTCATGAAACTTAGCCAAACCCATTTTCTCAACATACCCAAATTCAAATTAAAATTATCCAAATGACCATTCTACCCGTAGGACATAGAACAAATTTTGGTCAAATCAATGGGGAATTTGGTCAAGCCCTCTTCATATCAAATTAATACCTTCCTAGGTCAAGTGGACCTGTGGAGAGTGGTGCTCCCAACCCAATTTGGGTCAGCCCAAATGGACCCAAGCCAAACAAGACCCTAGCTCAAATTGGCTAATTCAAAAAACCTCCCTCCACTTAATTTGAACCATGGAAGGTTACCAATCCACTAAAGAGCTCAAACCACTATGTGCCAACTTCAAACAACCCAAACAACCCATTCCATATGGTCAATTGGATCAAAATGGCAACCAAAGGTTTGGCCAACCATGGGAGATATACTCCATTCAATTGAAGGCCCTCATTGTCAATTGAGCACTAGTGAGTGTTAGGAGCCATCAGAGAGCAATCTTATGCTTTCTAAGAGGGATTTGAAAAGAGCATTTTTTGATTTTCTTCCTTGGAAAATTGGGGAGCCCCATTGAATCCTTAACTTCCTCTTCACTCAAATCCACTTCAATTTTGCACACTCCTCGTGGATCAAGTCAGTGCACCCAAGAATTCACACAAGTTCCCAAAGCAAGGAGGAGTTGAATTTGATCAAAGTGCAAGCAAGAAGAAGAGGTGTTGATCCATAGAGAGATCTACTCAAGCTTGAAACTTTAGGTTTTATCTCCACTTGAGGCTACCACATCAATCTCGAGCACTAGTGATCACCTCAATGAGGTATGGAATTTTCGACCACTAGCTTAAGAGGTGTTGGTCCTTTTGAAAGAAATTGTCATGGCATAAGAAATCCACCATTGGATAGGCTTATCATTAGCATAAGATGGTGTAAAAGTTTTATTCCAACTGAGTTTAATCAAGCTCGATCTTTCCTTAGATCATGGAAGATCTCCATTAATTTTCATGGAAGAACTGGGGTAATCTCGGCCATCCATCCATGCATTTTGGATGAATGGCTGACATTAAATGCACATTTTATAAATCCTTTATCTCTTTTAAAACCAATGGATGATCCCTAGCCGTTCGATCCTTGATCGAATGGTAGGGATCAAACTGAGTCCCGCCACCACGCCATTATGACATTTAAGTGGATGGCTACATGTGTGTAAAGCCTGATCACCGCCACATGTCATGATGAGTTAAGGGGATTAGTTAGGGATTTAATTAAATTTAAATAATATCCTAAGCTTCAAAATTCATATCTCCCTTAATAAAAAATTAAAAATATGAGATAAATTTCAATGGAAATATAATTCGATCTAGAATATTCTAAAAATGATTTTAATGGATTTTCAATTATAATTTTCATTTAATTTTAATGGAAATATTATTATGCTAATTATCCCTTAATTAATCCTCCATTAATCCCAAACTTCTTGGGTATTTTTTGGGGATGACTTCTACCTCCTAATTTTCTCTTGGATTTATTGAAGGCTTAAGTGGGGAATTGCAAATGTATTTTCTAATTACTCCCTTAATGTAACTAAGAATAATATGTTGATTAGTATTTTAATCCTCATTGATTAAGGTTAGATAATTTTGGGGAATTCCCCAAGCTATTCCTAAACCCCTTTTCTTTCTTAATCTCTTAATTAAGGGTTAATTCATTAATTACTCTATTAATTTCTAAAAATTCCAAAACTTCAACTTAATAAATCTACTATGTAGATGCTTAGGTGTTCAAGAGCCTAAGTTCAATAAATCAAAACCCAACTCATATGTGTGAGGGGTGTTTTGAAATTACTTAAGTTAAGCCCCTTAGCTTAATTAACCATTAATTATGAGCCAAATTGCATTGACCCTTTCTTACTAGGCATATTGCAAGTTTAAATTCTTTGTGAGGTTTTATGTCATCTCATTGGCTCATAATTACTTGGTTAACTATAATGGTGTAGGTAAGGGTTAATTAACTTGCTTAATTCATACCTTAACCTAATTAAAATATAAAATGGATCTAATCACCTACAAATTAAACAAAAATATCAAACACATGTGGGAATCCAACAAACTCAACTCACATTTTCAAAATTAAATCAAATTCAAAATCAAACAAAATCACATTGAATAAATTATTTATTTTAATTTCTTATTTCATAAGATTGTCTTTAGGATTTAATTAAAGTGAATGTGTTTACATGCTTTCATTTCTTTAGTTCTTTCCCCAAAAATTCTAAATATATGTCATGTGCATGCATCCATACTTTTCAAATTCAAATTTAAAATGAAAATGTTTACTTTATGTCTAATTTGGATGTGTTTAAAAGTAATAATATGAGTGGTTATTATCACTATTAAATTCAAATACATTTTCAATATATATGAATCAAATGCCTAAAACTAAAAGTGTGTTACTTATATTTTAATTATAAGCTTGCATGTGAGTAAGATATAAGGATGTGCTTAGTGTAGCTTTTTCTCTTTTAGTATAGTTTTGAATAGGATTTTGGTAAGATGTGTGGTTTAGTTGAAAAGAACCTAACACTTGCCTAATTTCATATCCTATTCATTCCTATACTATCATTTAAGAAAGATACCTATGCTAGCACACATAAATTATATAAACAAAACAAATCAACTAATACAAATTTTTTTTGAATTCCTTCTTTTCCATTCATTTCTTTTGTACACATGTTTGTATTTAAGGAAAGTGGTATATTAGTCTAGACAACCTCGAGGTTGCAAGACTTTAAGTAGCCCTAAGTAGGTCTTGTACCTTACACCTCTGGTTAACAATGGTGCTATACTCACTTATGCCTTTCTTACTTTCATGTGTGCATGTGAAAATTAGATAAGAAACCCTATTCTACTTAATGAAAATCATGCAACTTAAACTTCCAAATTTCCTCAAATGAATTACTTAGCATGCATCATAAAGTGTGTTAAATATCCTCATTTGTGTGTATAGATATGCTTAGGACTCATTCATATGTATATTATACATGTTTGGAAACAAATGAAGTGATGTATTTTTATGAATTTGGTTCATTTTATTTAATCTTAAAATGCCTTTCTTTTTGAATGGGTTTGTTTAGAGTTCATCTAAACTTAGGATTAATCAAAACAATCACTAAACAACACTAAAACATGAATCCACTTTAAAAATTACTTAGGTTTGGGAAGGAAAGAAGTTCTCTTCTCTTTCTCTCTTCATAACTTAGTAATTAATTGTAGGATTCATTTGAATCTAATCAAAACATGAAATAAAATCAGCAAAAAATAACTAAATCACTTAAATGAAACCCTCCTCTAAGTTGATCTTGCTTCACATTAGAAAATTCTAACTTAAAGTTATAAGCATACCACACAAACCTCAAAGCACACATTAAGCTAAGTCACCACTTCTATTTTAGGTTAGTAAAATGCATGATTTACTTTGCTTTGATATTTTAGAATTAGATGTTATGATGTATGCACTTAGAATGAATGGTAGGTGGTCTTAGTCAAACCTTTATTTTTGTAGGGATTGTGCTTATAGCTATAATAAATAAATATAAATGTTTTGCTTGTGCTTATACCTCTAAGAATAATAATAGGCGTTGACTTAGTTACCCATGTGTGGGTGATAAGTCCAATATACATGCTTGGGATTTGGTTGTTTGTTTAGCTAACCTTTATTTTTTGCAAGTGTTAGCTAGATTTCCTTTTCTAAATGCAATTAGGATTTTAGAATGATTATGGAGGGTAAGATGAATCTCATAAGATCCTATCTTATGCACCATGTAAGCCTTGAGCATCTACCTTATAGCCATCCAAAAGAATCAAAGAAGAAAGAAGAAAAGAAGAATAAAGAAGAAAAGAAGAATGAAGATGTGAAGCTTGAAGATCCCATAATAATGAATTGCTTAATTATAATTTAATTCATTTGTAATCCAGTTGTATAAGGGTAGAGCTCACTACCCAATTTGTTTTCGTTTGTGGGTACCCAACCACATCTTATTCTTTTTTATGATTAGCATAAATTGATTGATGATTTATTTAGCTTGTGCATTAAGTGGCATCTATTTCTTAGTTTAATCCTTGCCTTATGTATGCTGGATGTGGATTAGCTCTGAGAAAGATAAATCTACCAAATCTAACAACTCAACTAAAATGAAGAACTCATAACCTCATCTAAAGCTTAGCTTAAAATCAAGATAAAAAATTAGCAACCCCATGGATGAATATTTCTTTACAACATGCACAAATGCATCTTGCTTCACTTGATTGAGGTTTCCACCTTGCAGAAAGCTTGACCTTTGAGAGCCATGGTGGAAATACACCTCCTCCCTTCTGCGATTTGGCCATTTATTTCTTTGGCATATGAATCCCATTAGCAAAAATAATTATCCAAAATGAAAATAAAATGAAATTTGAATTATGAATTTAGTCATTTGAAGCATGTCCTTACATGATTTAGTCTCTTGGGAGTGAGTTCAAGGACTTAGTCTCATTCTAAATAAATAAATGAATATCTTGCATAAGAATATAACTTGCTTACATGTATTTAAAATTAGAGGAGTTAGTTACCACCCACTGGTGGTTGTAAGCAGTAGTGAGTGGTTTGTCCTCTTATGTGGAGGCAAACAAAATACCCATTTTCTCTTTGATTTATCCACTTTTGGGCCCTCAAATCTCCCTAGATTTAGGTTCTAGATTGCTTCTCCCTTTTATAAGCATAATTCCTCACCTTAGGCATTTCCATAATCTTGTGTTATGGAATCATAAGTCTAAATTTCTAATAAAAAATGCTACTCACAAGTTAAATCAATTTCAAAAAATGTAAAGAATCAGGATAGAAGATGCTAGGTTTCCTAACATCGGCATCTCCTACTTATCTTTCTTTGGATTGAGCAATAACTCTCTTTGATCAATCCTATTTGATCTTCAAAATAACTAATCGATTGATAGTCCTTTTTATTAAAATTTTGAAGACAATGATCATTTACCTTAATCGAGAGTATTCAAGAGGATCCCATCCTAGGATGTAATTAACTATGAGGATTGTCCTTGTAGGAACTTAATGAACTTGGTTTAAAAAACCCTACTTTAATTTTCCATGTAAAGTAGGAAGAATCTCTAGTACATATGTAGACCCATTATCCTCGTGAGTCCTTATAGGTGATTAGTCCATTAAAGGTAGTGACTTCTATCTCTGAGATACACTATTCTCTTGACATACTGACACAATAAGCACATTTGTGATCTGGCATCCTAAAAGATAATTTTATATTCTTGCCTTTTCATTGAAGGTAGATAGAAATTTTTCTCCCACGCTACCTAAGCTCATGCCTTGTCTTATCCAAAGAGATGAGAGAATCATTAATCAAGGCTCTCCTAGATCTAAATATGCTTAGCTATAGAGGAGGTACATTACAAAAAAGAAGCTCAGGGGATAACTTTCACAGATGAAGACCTTCTTCTAGGGGACTTGGAGCACAACCATCCCCTCTACATCACAATTGACATGGATAGGTTTAGACTTGCAAGAATTCTCATGGATCTAGGTGCATCGGTGAACATTATGAGTCAAAAGACCCTTGCCTATTTAAGGATTGACATCTCTACACTCTAAGGAGATCGGATGATGTTGAGGATTCATGAACAAGGTGAGGCTTTATGTTCCATAGTGTTACCTTAGATAGGTGAGGAAGATTGCTAAGTTTTACATCATTGATTTGAATACATCATTCACTACTTTACTTGGTAGGCCTTGGATACAGAATAAGATAATTTCATCCTCCCTCCATCGTGCATCAAGTTCAAAAGATGGGATTGAAATGTCAATGGAGATGAAAAGCCATTTTAATTATAGAGTTGAGATTTATGAGAATCGACCTACTATATTCCTCAAAACACCCTTTCATGAACTTGGACAAAATTCAAATTTGAAAGCAAAAAAAGAAAAAATGAAAATGAAGAAAAGAAAAAGAAGTAGAAAAGAAAATGAAAATTCAAGTGAACAAGAAAGGAATTGAGAAAGAAATAGATTGCATCACATTCCACCCACAATTTATTCCATCATATGGATATGGGTATGATAGCTCAACCTCCACCAAGTAGTGAGGTAGAAATAGAGGCAATTTGAGGTGGAAGACCCCGGTTGGCCATCACCAACAAAGGCCATGTTCAGTTCAGAAGTACGATTCACATAGACTTGGAATCCAGCTGATGACAAATCTAATGTGATTAGTACTGCCAACCCTCTGGTGAGTTCCATTGGAGGTGACTTGATCCACATGACAAGATCCCTCACAAAATGAAGCATTGAGGTTTATGTGAAACTATTAGGCAGCAACTGGGAACCTTAGCTCTAACCTTACTTACATCTCAGAAAGTTGAAGGTTTAGTAGTTAATAAAGTTCCTAAATCTTCCAGTGATATGAAACTGAAGAGATTCATTTGGGATCATCATCCTTAAGTCCTGAAGTTGATGTAGAACTTAAGGATGATACATTTATAGAATTAATGGAATTACCATTTGAATTTTACTTGCCTTGTGTTCATAATCTTATACAGAAAGGTTTAGTTCCTCATACATGGTCCAGACATAGGTCAGAGTACTTTAAAAAGCTATGGAACAATATAGGCAAGGAAGCACAATCAAGAAGAACTAGATTTCAAGGTCCAAATGATGATGATTACTGGTTGTTACCAATCATTTGGAGTTTGATAGGTTCTTTTCACACACCCCCAACTCTTATGAGAATGTGTGTTTAGAAACCTTAGATGACCTAGATGTTCTCCACAAGATCAAAATTTGAAGAGGAGATCCATTCAATAATTGACATGTTTAAAGAAATCAACCTCAGGATGGAAGAAAATCCACGCCCAATGTACATCTCAGTTGAATGAAGAAAAAACCAATGACTTAGTTAGGTTATTGACTAAGTTTAAGGACTGCTTCACATGGTGTTATGAAGAGAAGTGATTATCTCGATATAATCCACAAGTTAGCATTAGATCCTAACGCTACCCCTATTAAACAAGCTCCTAGATGCATTAAATTGAACAAGAAGTCATTTAAGTCAAGAACCGATATATCCGGTTTCATCGGAAGAAAATATCCTACCTAGGGTGATTTAATTAAGAAGAAGAATGGCCAAATTCGCATATGTCCAATTTAAGGACTTAAAACAAGGCATTCCCTAAGGATGAGTTTCCTCTTACTATACCAAAATTAATGGTGGACATCACCTCATCTTATGCAGTGTTCACTTTCATGGATGGGTCATCTGGCTACAACCAAATCAAGATGTCTCCTAAAGATGATAGAAACACTGCTTTTCAAAACCCCGAAAAATATTTTGTTATAGGGTCATGCCTTTCGGACTAAAAAATGCTGGTGCTACACACCAATAGGCCATGACTCAGATCTTTAATGAACTCATCAATCATTAGGCTGAGTGCTATGTTGTTGATCTAGTAAAAGTAGAGAAAGGAAGACCATCTCTTTGACTTGAGAGTAGTAATAGTTAAGATACAAACCTCAACATGAATCAAGTGTGCATTTGGAGTAGCTTCAGGGAAATTCCTTGGGCTTATTATTCGACACTGGGGAATAAAAATAGATCCAGAAAAGATCAAAGCTATCTTATAAATGCCACCTCCTAAGAGTTTAAGTCAACTCAGATCTTTCTAAGGACGACTGACATATCTAAGAAGCTTTATCCAACCTATTATGGAGATGCAAGCCATTCTCAGCACTTATCAAAAAGGATGCCAAGTTCAAGTGGGATGACAAGTGCCAACATGCCTTGAAGACATCGTGGTATTTGGTGAAGCCGCCAGTCTAGCCCTATCAGGCGATTATTCATCCTCTACACTATTGTATTGGATGACTCTCGTGGTGCTCTGTTGGCCCCAGCCAACGATGAAGGAAAGGAGAACGCTCTCTACTACCTTAGTCATCATCTTATTCCTGTTGAAGCAAACGACCCACCTATTGAGAAATATTACCTAGCTTTGATTTTCGCTTCCCAAAAGCTATGGCATTATATGCTTTCTCATAAAGTGAACTTGATCTCCAGAACAAACTCACTACAGTACCTCATGACACGGCCAACGCTATCCAGACAATTGGCATGATGGTCCATGATTCTCTCACAGTTTTATATCACATTCATACCCCTCCATACGGTAAAAGGATAGGCACTAGCAAATTTCTTAGTAGCACACCAACTTCCTACTGATTCTCTGCTTAGTGACAATCTCTTTAATGAACAAATCATAAACATAGGGGAGGTTGACAACTGCAGATGGGAGATGTATTTTGATTGTGCAACTTATTTTCATAAAAGGGAAGCACCATGATCTATTCTCCTAGGAAAGGTAGGGGTAGGAAAGTTCTCGTAACTCTAAACTGCGATGTAATGAGATTCTCATACTATCTTTCCAACCCCTGCACCAACAACGAAGTTGAGTATGAGGCTTTGATTGCTAGTTAGCCATCACTATTAGTAAGAGCATCAACATATTTGGGGATTCTCAATTGGTCAATGCCGGTCATGTAAGGTTCTCAAACCCAAGCTTCATTATTACCACGAGTATACCATGAAGTTGTTGGCCCAAAATCTTGAAGTCACCATCTACAAAGTTCCCCGAGAAGAGAACGCAGTAGCAGATTCTTTGGCCAAACTGCCAAAGAGTTGGCATGTCTCGAAGATCAGTCCATTCCAATAAGGGTCTAAAATAGATTAGTCCTATCCCTTATTGATGCTGAACTCATCGAGAGACTTTCTCTTGAATGGGAGGTTTCCATTTCCTATAAGGACAAGGAGCTAGATTGGAGGCAACCGTTCATAGATTATTTGAACACCGATAAACTACCTCAAGAAAAGTCAAAAACCCATCAGGTGAAATAGAGAGCTCTCTCCTATGAGTTGATGGCACCCTATACACATCCTTTGACCAAATGTGGTTACGATTGAGACAAACAAGCCCATGGCATTATAACCAAGGTACATTGTGTCTATAGAAGCACATCAATCTCCAAGATGAAGATGAAGATCAAGAGACTTGGATACTACTGGCCTTTGATTATTACAAATTAAATGGATGTAGCTAGGAGATTCCATCAGTGTCAGGTGCATGGTGTGGTCCTCCACCAACGACCCAACATTCTACACCCTACATTGGCCTCATGGCAATTCAAGTGTTGGGGTACTGATATTGTGGGTCTGATCGATCCTCCTTCTTCAAGGGCATCGGTCATCTTAGGCACCGAACTTTTCCAAGTGGGCAAGGAAATCTGAGGTCACAGCTCAAGATGTGCTTCAATTTTGAACCATATCGTATATAGGTTCGGGGTGCCTCGATAAATTATATCTGATAATGGTACTGCATTCAAAAGCATTAAGATCAACAGCTTCGCCAGAAGACATGGTATAGATTAAAGATACTCCACCATCTACTACCCCAGAGAAAATGGCTTAGCAAAAGCATTCAACAAAACTCTCATCCAGATACTAAATAAGACTCTTGATGGCAACAAGCAGTAGTGGAATGAGTAGTTGGTTAAAGCCTTGTGGGTCTACCGCACCACATATCGGACTCCAACTCAGTCTACCCCATTTTTCTTAGTATATGGGTCTTATTCTAGCTTTAGGAGTTCAACCCCATCACTATGGATAGTACAGAAGATCACTACAGAGTAGAATGGAAAGTTATGGTTAGAAGAGCTTGAAGGTTTGGAGGAGAGTCGCTTACGGGCATGCCAAAATCTTGAGTTGTGTAAAGACAAAATGATTCAAGCTCACAACAAGCTGGTACACCCTAGGTCTTTCCGAGTAGGAGAACTTGTGTTAGTCCTAATGAGACCAATTGTTGCTTCAAAGATGAGACAACCCACTGGGGCCCCTATGTCATAGAGGCCTACTAAGAAGATCTTAACTTATTGATTGTAAAGGGGAACACCTGATGCTTCTAATTAATGGGCTCTATCTAAAAAAATATTACTCATGAAACAAATCATGATTGAAAATAATTATTAATAGAAATAACAAAAAATCAGATTCCATTCATCAAATCTTCTCTTCTTTCAAAGTGTTGTTTGCTTATCTTGTGAATCCACCATGGCTTGTTTAGGGTAGGTGTAAGAGTCCCCGGGCATCCTATCCCTTTTCACAACACAAACACAATCTCCGACCATTAGAATAAAGAGAACCCAAGAGGCATCCTATTTTGATTAGTAACTAAGATAGGTGTGAGAACCCAAGTGGCATCCTTTCTTAGTGGGAATCCTGTTTGCCATCCATGGCATGACTTCATCAAATCCCCTAACATTTTTAAGGTAGGTGTAAGAGTCCCTCAAATCCATCCTATTCCTTTGACACAATACAAAATAATAAACAAAAACTTTTATCTCAAGTTATTTTAATGTGGGAGCAAGCTGTGGCACTCACTCATTAGCTACTATAGGTCGGTCTACATGCTACCTTGCTAATATGTTACCCCAGTGCCCATTTATTTGGAAGATGTGAGTCCCTACACTTTCTTCCTAACTTGACCATTGCAAACCAATGAGCGCCTTATTAGTATGGTAGTATTCAATGCCCAGCCAGTAAGCTACTTTGCGTTGATTTTGTTTAAGAAGATGTGAGTCCCCGAGCTTTCTTCTTGAACTAATCATCATGATCTAACTAGTCAGTATATTAAGGTCAGGTTAAGTCCCTTAGAGCACCTTTCTTCTTGACTACATTTGAGTCTATATAAGTCCCTGGCATTCACTTAGGTCGCCTAGGTCGATAGAGAACCCATCGAGCCAAAAAATACTATCCTCAATTCACTAAGAGGATGTGAGTCCCCGAGCTTTCTTCTAGTTTATTGCAAGTCGAGGCACCTTTGGTTGGTTCATGTTTGTTATCGACAGGACTCACTTGATACACCACTCTTGATAGATGTGAGTCCACGCTTTCTCCTTGAGTTGTCCAATACCTATTTGATATATGACTAGCCATGTCATCTTCCCCAGGGTTTTGGATTAAGCCCTTAGCAGCTCATCCCCATGCGGGCACTCTATTTGGATCACATCCTTTGCGATCCTATTTAGACACTACTCAGGTTACTTTGGGATTGGACAGTCCCTCTTTCCTAGTAGCCACCCATGTGGTTGAAGAATTTATGCAGATTCTCCCTTGGTTCAATAAATTTGAGATAGCTCTAGGCTAACATGAGCTCTTGATCCCCAAACAATGTATCCATAAATAAACTAAAAAAACAACAAATAAAATATTCGGATTATGAATTCAAGCCCCCAAAGCCCCTTTTCCAAGCATCCTATATTTAGGCAATGTCAATAGAACTCTATAGGAATTTCACTACCCGATTTAAGATAAGTCCTGACTCACCCATCCCCAGGTCGCCAATCTATTTTTCCATAGAGTTACCCTAGTCATTCCACTTTGAAGATGTAAAACTCACATTCTTTCTAGCATGATTGTAACCGGCGCTTAGGTGGGTTTGATTTATTGCCCAAAGAAACTGATCACCCTAGTGGTCTTTTCTAATGGAAGATGTGAGTCTCCGAGCTTTCTTCCCTTTAATCGATCATTGCAAACCAAAAGGCACTCTTTTGGTTGGATAGTTCTCCCATCGGCCGAGAAGCTACTCCCTTTGGTTTAGTGAATCTGAGATAGGTCTAGGTTGATATAAGCTTCTTCTCAGTGTGATCCATCAGAAACCAACAGAATCCATCAAAACAAATCTAAAAATGAAATTAATCTTGACTATCTTTGAGTTGATCTAAGTCCCCTAGTGGCATTCACTCAATAGTCAACCCTAGGTTTGGTTCAATTTGTTATTTTTCTAATAGATTACCCCAACAACTAGTCCCTACTCTGGAGGATGTAAGTCTACTACGCTTTCTTCCTTGTACAGTTGCTGCATATCAAAAGGCATCCCTTTGGTTGGCTAGTCCTACTATGTGTTTAGTAGACTACCCCTTTGGATTGATAAATCTGAGTTTGGTCTTGGCCTCCGTGGCTCCTACTCAGTGCGATCCATTGCAAATCAACAGGGCCCATCTCAAAATAAATATAAAAACAAATTCAACCCTTTTCCAGTGGAAATTTCTCCTCTGGCTTAAATCAAATCAAACCTCTCATCCCTTGGATGACTTGAACCTACTACCCTAATGGAAGGTTCACGCCTATCCCCAGTGGATTCCTCCTTCCCTCTCTTATGTCTTTGACATAAGTAGACCCACATTACACTAAGCTCTAGATTCTTTCTACACCTTGGGTTAGGGGTAGATTGTTTCTATTAGTGCTTGTGATCTTTTGGTGTTGTTGATCATTTTGGTCAACACCAATAGTGGTGTTCCTTGTCAATCACACCACATATTCACCCTTTGTTGACCTCATTTTTAGAATGAGCTCTCAACCCTCCATCAGATATAGGACTTCTCTAGACTTTAAGAGTTCCTTAGTCTTATGATACATCTAGTGATTAGGTGGGCACTAAACCTACCCCTAGAGACTTAGAAGAGTTAGCCATAGGAATAGGTCATGCCTTAGGGGTGTTAGCAAAATTTTCCTACCCTTAGCTTGAACCACTCCTCACCTTCCTTCCTCCAAGTCAAACTCCAAATCAATATTATTCAATTTTCTCCAAACTCAAATCAATGCCACATGATTGAAATCCATGATTGAAATCAAATTCAAATTGCAAACTCCAAATTAAAGAATCTCCTTTTAAGGACTTAGCCAAAATCAAATCTAAATCACCTCAAACTCGAGATTTTCTCATTCATTTATATTCTCATTTATATTCTCATATATAAATGAAATCTAAATTCAAATCAATCAAATCAAATTCAAATTCCTATTTCTAAATCTTTTCTAAGTCTTTAATTTCCACCTTAAGGACTTAGCCTAAATCATCTTTTAATCAATTCAAAGAGATGAGATTTTCTCATAACTCATTTATATTCTCATTTATATTCACATATATAAATGAAATGTAAATTCAAACTAATCAAATAAAATTCAAAATTCAAGCTCCAAACTCCAAAATTTCCTAAGTCCTTTAAATTTCCTTTTAAAGACTTAGCCTAGATCATGGTCAAATAACGTCAAATTCATGAAATTTTCTTATAACTCATTTATATTCACATTTATATTCACATATATAAATGAAATATAAATTAAAACAATCAAAATCAATTCAAAATTCAAACTCAAATCTATTCTAAATCTAACCTAAGTCTTTCAAGTTAAAATCTTGAACTTAGCCAAATCAACTTCAAATCAAGCCAAATTGTTGATTTTCCTTCATGATTCAATCAATCCTACAATCATGAATCCAAATATAAATACAAACTTCAATCACTTGATCAAAACTCAATTCAAAAATCAAGCTAAAATCTATTTCACGTTCACCCTTTGAACTTGAAATTGTCAAATGAATCAAAACCCATTTGACTTCAAACCACTTGCAAATGGATATATATTTCAATCATAAGTCCATATACAAGTTCAATCAAACTCAAATCAAAATTTGACCAAGCCATTTGACCCACTTAGGCTCACTTGACCCAAAGTGACCTAAAGTATCCTTATGAGCCAAATTCTAATAACCAAATTGGATTGAATCAAACTCACCTATGCTCTAATCATGATCAAATCATCATGAGATGATCAATCAATCAAATTTCAAACTAGTTGAACCTTTGACCAAGTCAACACTTAGCCAAAATGAAACCTAACATAGCTAAAATCCACCATTGGCCAAATTGATTGAACTATGTTTGAACTTGACCAAGTCAACATTTGAGCTAACCTAACCTAATTGGCCACATGACCCAAGTTGACCCAACTTGACCTAAAAGTCAAAATGTGTCAAAACTTAATCTAAGCTAAATTGATTGAAACCAATGGGTCAAGTTCATTCCAAATTGCTTGTTTAACTTGACCAAAGCTTCAATTAGCCAACTAGACCTAACCTAGCCCAATTAACCTTGAACCCAACTTGACCTAAAGGGTCATATTGAGCCAAATTCAAACTTAACCAAAATTGATTGGAATAAAAGATACCAATCCACTTCATATGACTAACCAAACCTAAACCTACCCATAACCTAGCTCAAATAGGTCAAATGGGTCAAATTGGTCAACTTGATCCATTTGACCTAAATGAAGTCATATGAACCAAATTCAAACCTAAACCAAATTGAATCAAACCAAAGCCACCAAAACATTTCAAATGGTCATATGAACTTGACCAACCCTTGGTTTGACTCGATTTTACCAATTGGTCAACTTGACTAACTTGACCCATTTTGACCTAAATGGGTCAACATGAGCCAAACCATACCAAAGGAATTCCAAATCCCATGAAACTTGGCCAAACCTATTTTCTCAACATACCCGACATATCCAAATTCAAAAGTTAGCCAAATGACCATTTTACCCCTAGGCCATAGAACAAATTTTGGCCAAATCCATGGGGACTTTGGTCAATTCCTCTTCATACCTACTTGATACTCTCCTAATAGGTCAAGTAAACCTTATGGAGGGTGGTGCAATTAACCCAATGGGTTTGGGTCAGCCCAACTTGACCGAAGGCCAAAACCGAGCACATGGCTCAAATTGGCCACATGGGAATCATGCTCCCACTCAATTTGAGCACATGGGGAGTTACCATTCCACTCCTCAGGCCAAACCGACCATGTGAAAGCCTTTAACATCTCAAACAACCCACTATCTAAGGTCAATTGAATCAAAATGATAAGTGAAGCTTTGACCGTTCGATTGCCTAAGGGGGAGATATATTTCCCCTTATTCACTTCAATTCCAACATAGCCTAATTCAATTGAGTGTTAGGAAGCCAGAGGAGTGATTCTTGAGTGATCCTAAGCTCTTTAGAGGGAGATTGCATTGGCCATTCTTGGATTCTCTTAAGCAAAATTAGGGGAGCTCCAAGGATTTGCCAACACCAAACCAAGTCAATTCACTTTGCACACTCCACCGAGGGTCAAGTCGAGCTGCCCAAGCCCTTTCCCAAGCTCTAAAGGCATAGGAGGATTCACCTAGGTCAAATCCAAGCTCACTAGGAGGAGGGGTTAGTCCATAGAGCTATCCACTCAACCTCAAGAGCTAAAACATTACCAAAGCATTGTCTCAACCATGTAAAGCTTATCCAAGGGAATTGAGTGCATATGATCACCTTTGGTGAGGTATGGCATTTTTTAACCATTAAACTCAATGTGGTGTGGAGCTTTGTGAAAGAAATTTTGATCCCATAGAATTTTGACTATTAGATGTGCTTGCCATTAGGTTTAGATGGTGTGGGTTGAGTTTCAATCCAATCTGAACTCGATCAAGCTCGGATCTTCCCTTTGAATGTGGGAGGTCTCCATTGTTCCTCAGGAAAGAATAGGAATGATCTTCCATCCATCGCACATTTTGTGGATGACCAGATTAAATCACATTTTATATCTTATTTTATCCCCTTTAAAGCGGATTAAATTTAGCTCGATCCTTGATCGAATGGTGAAGGCAAAGCATAGCCATTGCCACGGAGCCTATGATGTGACATTTAAGTGGCAACTCAGAGGATGACATGTGTAAAGCAGAGAGTCATGCATGGCCATAGGATTAAAGGATTAATTAGGGTTTATTTAATTCTAATTAATCCTCTAAACTTCTAAAATTCATAACTCTCTAAAGAAAATTCAAAAAATATGAGGTAAAGTACCACTGAAAGATAATTCAATCTAAAATATTCTAAAATTGGTTTTAATGGATTTTGAATATTGTCTTTCTCTAATTTTGGGTTTTATTAGAAATCTTAATTTGCTAATTACTCCCTAATTAATCCAATGATTAATCTCAAACTTCTTGAGTGTCTTTTCGGGGATGACTTCAGCCTCCCCTAATTTTTTGGGATTTATTTGTGGCTTAATTGGGAAATTGTTAAGTTATTTCCTAATTACCCCCTTAATGTAATTAAGGATAATTAAGGGTTTGATTAGTGTTTTAATCCTTTATTGAAGTTGATTAAGGTCTACTCTAGTGAATAAGAGGTTTAGAGAATAATTTTGGGGCATTTCCCTTAAGTTATTCCTTAAACTCCCCTTTTCTTTCTTAATCCTCTCTTAATTAATGGTTAATTAATTAACCTCTTAATTAATTTCTTATAATTATAAAACTTTCCATAACTTAATTAATCTACTAGGGGTCATGCTTAGGTGTTCAAGAGCCTAAGTTTAATTAAGAAAACTCAACTCATATGTGTGAGGGGATTTTGAAATTACTAAGTTAAACCCCTTAGCTTAATTAACCATTAATCATGAGCCAAATTGCATTAGACCTATTTCTTGTGCATTGAAAATTTAAATTCCTTGTGAGGTTTTATGTCATCTCATTGGGCTCATAATAATTTGATTAACTATGCTAAGGTGGTGTAGGTAAGGGATAATTATCATGTTTAATTCATACCTTAACCTAATCAAAATATAAAATGAATCTAATCATCTAAAAATTGAACAAAAATATTAAACATATGTGGAATGGGTTAGAATAGTAAAATCACATTTTCAAAATTAAATCAAATTCAAAATCAAACAAAAAATCATATTAAATAAACTTTGATTTACTTTAAGATTTCTTATTTCATAAGATTGTCTTTAGGATTTAATTAAAGTGAATGTGTTTACATTTTCATTATTTTAGTTCTTCCCCAACATGATAAATATGTCATATGGTTTCATGCATCCATACTTTTCAAATCAAATTTAAAATGAAAATGTTTATTTTATGTCAAATTATGGCTAAAGTAAGAATATGATCTTATATAATTCAAATTCAAATTATTTTTAAAATATGTGAATCAATTATCAAAACTAAAGTGTGTTACTTATATCTTATTTATAAGTTTGTGTGTGAGTAAAATATAAGGATGCTTTAGTGTAGGTTATCCTTCTCTCTCTTTTAATATAGTTTTGAATAGATTTGGTGAAGTTTCATTTGAAAAGAACCTAACACAACTAATCTAATCCCATATTCCTATACTATCACCTAAAAAGATACCTATGCTTGCACTGTAAATTGAAACAAAATAAATCAACCAACACCTTTTGTATTCTTTCTTTCCAGTCATTTTTGCACACATGCTTGTATTTAAGGAAAGTGGTATATTAGTCTGGACAACCTTGAGGTTGTGAGTTTTAAGTAGCCTAAGTAGGTCCTATACCTTAAACCTCTGGTTAACCATGACATCATACTCACTTATGCCTTTCATACATTCATATGTGCATGTGAAAATTGGATAAGAAATCCCTTTGCTACTTAATGAAAATCATGCATCATAAACATCCAAATTTTCATAAGTAAATTACCTAGCATGCATTAAAAGTGTGCTAAACACTCCCATTTGTATGTATAGATATGTTTAGAATTATTCATATGCATGTTATATATGTTGGGAAGGAAATAAAGTGATGTATGTTTTGTGAATTTAGTTCATTTTACTTATTCATAAAATGCCTTTCTTTTTGAATAGGTTTGTTGAGAGTTCATCTAAACTTTGGATTGATTAAAACACATAATTAAAACATTCACTAAACAAAACTAAAACATGAATCCACTTTTGAAATTACTTAGGTTAGGGATGGAAAGAGAAGTTTTCTCCTCTTTCCCCCTCTTCATAACTTAGTAATTAATTGTAGGATTCACTTAAACCCCATCGAAACATAAAAATAAAATCAACCCAAAATAATTAAATCACTTAAATGAAATCCTTCTCTAAGTTGGACATCTTTCATACTTAGGAAATTCTAACTTAAAGCCATAGTTAAGCATGCCACACAAACCTCTAAAGAACACACATTAGGCTAACTCACCACTTCTAGCTTTAGGTTAGGGCGGTGCATGGTTGCTTGCTTTTGTTTTGTGATATATGTTTTAGTCTGAATGTTAGGATGTTTCTGGGTAGAATGAATGGTAGGGAAACCTTAGTCTAATCATTGTCTTCTACAGGGGATTGTGCTTAAGGGGCACTATAATAAATAAAAATATAAATGCTTTTGTTGTGCAGGTGCTTATACCCCTAAGCTTAATCCAATAGGCTAGGTAGACTTAATCGCCCATGTGTGGGGTGATAAGTCCAATATACATGCTTGGGATTTGGTGGTTTTTTTAACTAACCTTTATTTTGTAGGTGTTAGCTAGATTTACTTTACCTTTTCATGTAATTTTTGCAATTAATATTTTGGAATGATTGTTATGGGGATTAGGATGAGCATTGGTTATAAGATGTCATGTTATGCTCCATGTGAAGCCTTTGGAGCATCCACCTTCCAAGTATCCAAAAGGAGGAACCAAAGAAGAAAGAAAAGAAGAAGAATAAAGAAGAAAAGATGAATGAAGAAATGAAGCTTGAAGTCCCCCATAACAATGAGTTCCTTGCTTAATTATATGTAATTCATTTGTAATCCAGGTTGTATAAGGGTAGAGCTCGGCTACCCAATTTGCTTTTGGGTTTGTGTGGTGGTACCCGACCACAATGGCCTCTTATTCTTTTGTGATTAGCTTTATAAATTGATTGATGATTTGTTTAGCTTGTGCATAAAGTGGCATCCTTTTCCTAGTTCTCTTCCTATTTATGTATGGCCTGAGGTGGATTAGACTGGGGAAAAATAAATTATTTAATAATTTAATTCAAAACAAAAAAATAAAGAACTCATAACCTCACATAAAATCTTAGGCTAAATCAAGATAAAAGAATTAGCAGTCTCTTAGCTGGATGAGTACTTCTTTTATAACATCATGTACAAATGCATATTGTTTTCCCTCTTGATTAAAGGGCTTTCACCTTGCTAGAGAAACTTGGCTTGACCTTTGAAAGCCATGGTGGAAAAACCTCATCCCTTATCACTAATTTTGGCCAATAATCTCATTTCTCGTGCATTAGGCATATGAATCCTATTAGCCAAAAATAATTGTCCAAAAATGAAAATAAATGAAATCTAAATTGCATTAGATTTAGGTCATTCGAAGCATATCCTTACATGATCTAGTCTCTTTAGTGAGTGAATTTAAGGACTTAGTCTTTTTCTAAATAAATAACAGCCTTGCTATCTTGCATAAAGCATATGACTTGCCTACGTGAATTTAAAACTGTAGGAGTTAGTTGGCGGCCACCTCCAAGCTGTTGTAAGTCCAAATAGTCTAGTGGTTTGTCCTCTCTTATGGAGGCAATCCAAATACTCACTTTCTCCTTAGATTTAGGTTGTGCTTTTGGCCCTCGCCAAAGCTCCCTAGATTTAGGTTCTGAGGTTACTTCTCCCCTTTATGGGCCATAAGCATAAATCCTCACCTCTTAGGCATTTCCATAATCATTGTGTTATGGAATCATAAGTCCTAAATTTCTAATGAAAAATTCAACTCAAACAAATTAAATCAAATTTAAAAATTATAATGCCCAACTATAAGATAGTTTGAGATGCTTGCTAGGCTTCTAGCTGGGCATCTCCTACTTATCTTCATATGGCTTCATAATAATTCCCTCTCTTTGATCAATCCCATTTGATCTTCCAAAATACTAATCGATTGATAGTCCTACCTATTAAAATTTTTTGACGATCATTTACCTTATTAAGAGTATTTGTAAGGGATCTCATTCCTTAGATGTAATTAACTATGAGGGCTTGCCTTTGTAGGGAACTTAACGAGCCTGGTTTAAAGTAAACCATACTTTACTTTACCATGTAAAGTAGGGGAAGAATCTCTGGTGCATATGCAAACCCATTATCCTTAGAGTCCTTGTTGAGGTGATTTGGTCCATTGTAGGTGGTGACTATCTTTCAAGATACACCTCTCCTCATTATCATACCCAATCACCCTCAATAAGAACATCTACATATCTTCATGGTGTACTAACTAAAGGTGAATATTTCTATTTTCATTTATCCTCCCCCAAAAAGATAGATGAAAGCAGGAATATTTCACCAAAGGATCCTAAATCTAGGGAGCTTTAGTATGAGCTAAAGGATGACCTAAATCTAAGAGATAGGTGGACATAAGGGTTTACCACCACAAGAGAGAATAAATTGTCTGACTTCTGGACTTATAACGCCATAGTGCCTAACTCTCTCTTGATTTTAAAACCATGTAGTCTCTAATGAATTGCAATATAGATTGATAGTTATTTAATTAGAAAGAAATAAACACATCCCTAAGAGACTAGAGTGGTATAAGCATATGACTTAATCTATAGATGCAAAATCTTTTCAAATTTTATTTCATTTTAGACACTTCATGTTGATAGAGGCTTTAGGATTTCTTATGCCTAAATGGATGATGAAATAGGTTATGGGTCAAATCAACTAGAAGAAGGTGTTCTCCACCATAAGGGATGCCCTCATAGGTCAAGCATTCCTTTATCGTGCAAGAATGGAGAACCTTCATGTTCAAGAGAGAAAGAATATGCTTGCATGATGTGAAGCATACAACCATACAGCTAAGGGGTTGCTAAATCTTTTAATTAACTTATTTATGTCTTAGGCTTTATGATGAGGTTATGAGTGATTAGTTGGATAGAAAAGCTATTTTATCCTAAGAGAATAATCATCCAAGCCACATTAAAGCATCAATCATTTAAGAAACTATGAAAAGCATGTTGTCCTAATGCACAATGTAAACATAACATCAAATAATTATATAAACTATTGTAAAAGATTAAGAGGTTGATCAGCATAACCTCAAGAGAGAAAAGATGGGTAGCTAAGCTCTATCCTTATACAACTTGGAATATGAAAGAATAATTATAATTGTATTAAATGTTATGGGGATCTTCTTTCTTCATATCTCCATTTCTTATTTGGTTCTTCTTTGATTTGGATGGTGCTTGCTTCAAAGGCATCAGGCATCAGGACAAAGCCTTCTAGCCAGCTCATCCTAATCCCCATACCACTAATCCTAATTCCTATTGCAAAAATTACATTTATGTGAAAAAGTAAATCTAACTCCATCTAAAAGATATATATATATATATATATATATATATATATATATATATATATATATATATATATATATATATATATATATATATATATATATATATATATATATATATATATAATCCCAAACAATTGTATTTATAATTTGGACTTAGCACTACACATGGGTAACTAAGGCCACCCATCCTAACTTATATTATGCTTAAGGATTTAAGCAACCGTAAAAGAGCATTCACATTTATTTTAAGCATCCCTTAAGCATAATCCCCTGTAGAAAATATGATTAGGCTAATGTTGGTCTATCATTCAGTCTACGAAGCATACACCCTAACATCCAATCTAAACCAATACAACATAAAATAAAACATACATCACATCATACACTGTCTTAACTTAGATCTAGAAGTGGTGAATTAATCTTAATGTGTGTATTAAGGCTTGTGTGGTAAGTCTTGTTAGGCATTAGTGTTGTAGTTTCTAAGTGTAGAAGGATTCAATTTAACATGAAAGCTTTATTTCACTTGAAGTAGTTTAATTGATTTGAGAATTTTTATTTGTGTTTTCTTTTGTTTCATTTGATTACACTTAGCAACTATTGTTATATAGAGAAAAGAGGATTTCCCACTTTCATCCCTACCTTAAGTCACTTTCTAAAGTATTAATTTGATTTAGTTCTCTTTAGTGAATGGTTTATTAAATGATTTAATTAATCCTAAGTTTCACTTTAAATAATCCTATTCAAAATGAAAGGCATCTTAAGATAAATTTAATTGAATTACTACCACTTGACATATATTAAATCATTTTTCCATCACATGCAACTTGCATATGATTTACTCTAAGTGTATCTATACATGCAACATATTTTAGCACACTTAAATGATGAATGTATGTGTATGTTAGAATTTATATTATATTTGATTGAAATGTTTAAACATATTAATAGAAAACTTTATCCAAATTCTTATACAAAAAGGATATAAGAATGAAATTAAATAGGCATGTGTCGTTGTTAAACTAGGAAAGTGAGGTAATCAAATGACCTCCTTAGAACTTGCTAAAGCCTCATTCTCGGGATGTCTAAACTATATGTTTGCATTCAAACATATGTAAATTTATACATGAACATAGGAAGTAAGCTCCAAATCATATGGCTAATTAATTCAACAACTTAGTCAATTATGAATGCATGCAATTTTAATGTAAAATGGGATTTTCATTCACTAATCACATATACATATACATGTACAAAGATATAGGTAAGTATGTGTCATTGTTAAACCAGGGAAGTGAGGAAATCAAATGACCTCCTTGGGGCTAACTAAAGCCTCGTATTCCTGAGATGTCCAGTCAATATACTTGCTTTTCTTCGACATACATGGATGTATACATAAATGAGGGAAAAGAAAACCATGCAAAGATTGTATATTTTTTTTGATTGAATCATTTATATATATGAATTAAAGCTCTATCCAAATTTTAATGTTGAAATACATAAGAATGAAATCAAATGGGTATGTACCCTTATTAAACTAAGTAAGTGAGGTAATCAAATGACCTCCTTGGGGATAGCTAAAGCCTCGTGTTCTCAGGATGTCTAGACTATATACCCATTACCATTCAATCTTATATAAATTAACACATGAATAGATGAAAGAAAACCCAACATTCATACACCTAAGCTATATTCACTTGCATTTTTTATGTATTTATAACTAGCATCATAATACATATTATTATTCATTTATAAGCTTTTGAAAAAAATACATTTGAATTTAATAGTGATAATAACCACACATATATTAAATTAAATCAACACATGCAAGCTTACATAAAAGAAATCCATTATATTTTACTTGATTTTGAAAAGATGGATGCATGGATTCAAATGACATACCAAACTTAACATGTTTGGTAAAAAGACAATCAAATATAAGCATGTGATTTATTCAACCAAACTAGTTCTTAAGGACAATCAAGTCAAATAAGATTATTTAAAGTAAACCAAAGCTTCTTTATTAACTATGTTTTGGATTTGATTTGATATAAAGAGGAGAATAGAAATCACCACTTGCTATTTTAAACCCATTCCCACATTAGTGATTTTATTTAATTTAAGGAAATGTAGTTAAGTTGATTTTATGTGCTAATTAAGCTGAATCCTTAATTAGATGAATAATTACCCTTACCTATGTCACCTTAAAGTAATAAACTAAATAATTATGAGCCAACATGATATGCATCAAAAAATAAACTTGATGATCTTAGGAAATAAAAGGGCCTAATGTAATTGGCTCATGATTAATAGTTAATTAGATTAAGGGACTTAATTAATTCTTATGGTTTCCCACACAGGACTAACCATAATTTCATTAAACTTTTTAGGTTATTAAACACCTAAAGATCTAACCATGATTTAATTAATTATGGCCTAATGATTATAATTTCAATTGGTTAAATGATTTAATTAATTAGTTAAATCTTAATTAATTTCATTTAAAAAGGGTGAAATGAACTTAGGGAAAGAGGTCCCAATCATATTCCTTTGTTCACTTACTATTGAATAATGATTAATAAACTTAATTAACCAATTTGTTACTACTCATGTTAATTAACTTAAAATAGTAGTTAAGGTTTAATTAGTCAATTTTCCTAATTAAGTGAGCAATAAATCACAAGAAAATCATGGGAGGCAGAGGTCATCCCATTAAATTAACCAACAAAATTTAAGATTAATTGCTCAAGTAATTAAGGAGAAATTAAGCTAATAAAATTTGTAATTAAACTTTAATTAAACCTTAATTACTATTCAAAATTTGTTAAGATCATTTTTAATTAATTCTCCTCTAAATACCTTTAAAATGAGTATTTATTTGCATTTTATATTTATGTATGATTTTTTTATTTTTTAGAAGTTTTAGCCATTAAAAATAATTAATTAAGCCTAATTAAAGCCTAACCCTATTGGCGCCACATGACGCATTGATGCGACATGCTTTCCATGTGGCTTCGCGGGATTGGCTACTTAAAACTTACATGACTAAATGCCTATGTGGTGGAGGTGGACGCGCTTTCTCGTCCGCCATCCGATCTAAGATCAAACAGCTATGATTAATCCCATAGCTTAATAAGGTTAAATTAGATCAATCTAGTAGATCTAATCATGATCGTCCATTCTGATCATGCAGAATGGACAATGTGTGATCTAACATCATGTGAGTGAGGGATAATGGAGTCCTTCCACCATTGCTCACTTGATTTGAGCTTACCCATGCTCATATCAACTCTAAAAGGATCCCACAACTTCATGACATCGATCGGAGGGGATCCAAAGTCAAGATCACATGAGATGGAAGTTTTCTTCAAAAAGCTCCAACCCATTTTTGCCTAAGGATCAATTTTGGATGCATACCTCACAGGAGCTCAAGATTGGTGGCTTGAATGATTGAGGAAGCTTTATCTAGTGGAGATGAAGTATTGAGCGAATTGGATCACCTTGATGTTCACTTTCGGCGAATTAACAATTTGGATCTTGGCTTTGATCGAAGTTCCACCTTTGATGCTCGGGAAGCTTGGGAGATGATTCATTCTTGCTCGATGATGCTTATGGAAGGTGCGTGCAAAGTTAATTTGAGTTTGATGTAGAAATGAGGAAGTTAGGTAAAAAATGGGACTATCCTATTTCAAGATGGACAGAAATGGCATTTTTTGATCGAGGAACGATCTTGAGAGCTTAGGGAATGGCTCAAGCAACCTATCTTGGGTAGCTGGGGCTATGAGGAAAGAATTTTGTGTGTGTTTGAGTGAAAATGCGAGGGTGTATACCCCCCTTCATCTTGATCGGATGGTGGGATCAGGTTTGGATTCTAGTGGTCGTCTAGCCATCTCATGGAGTCATGGGTGGTAGGGAGGAGGTGAGTTGGCTTAGCTTGGTTAGTTGAAGGTCTGGAGGTGGCTGCCAAGGAGGAATCATGGGTGTCATATGAGTTTAAAATGCTCTAATGGGGAGGTTGAGGTAATTTCACCTTCCATGTGTCATGGCTGACCCTACCACCCCTTGAGTCAAGTTGGGCAGTGTCCTAGGTACCTAAGTGGACCATACCAAGTGGCAAGGAATAGACTTGACCACTTACATGGGTGATTTGTCTCATGTGATGCCTTCGTCGTAAGGGTAGAATGATCATTTGGCATTGGATATGATTTGGGCAGATTTGAAATGAGTTGAAAGTGGGTTAGCCAAAATTTTAAGTCAATTGTAGTTTATTTGGCTAGGTTTGGCTCAATTTGAATCATTTAGATCAAATTGGTTTACGTTGGGTCAAGTTGACCAATTTGGTCAAATTGGGTCAAACTGAGGGTTTGATCAAGTTCATATGATCATTTGGGATATTTTGGTTCAATTGGTTTGGTTTAGTTAGGCTTAGAGTTGATTTTGGCTCATTTGAATTCATTTGGGTCAAATGGGTTAAGTTGACCAATTTGACCAAATTTGCCAAATTGGCTTGGGTTGGGTGTTGGTTTGGGTTTAGTTTAACAATTGAAGATGATTGTAGGCTTTGGTTTTAATTAATTCCAATTTGGTTTTGATTTAGCCCAACTTGAACCTTTAGGTCAATTTGGGCTGGTCAGTCAATTGGGTCAAGTTCATCAATTTGGAATGAACTTAAGTCATTGGTTGCAATCAATTTGGTTTATATTTTGATTTGATCTAATTTGGTCTTTTAGGTCAATTTGGGTCAACTTGGGTCAAGAGGGCCAATTGGATTTGGTTTGACTAAATTGAAAGTCAAGTCATATTCAAATATTTATTTTGATTTGGTATGAATCATTGGTTTCAAGGGATTTGGCTTAGGTTACAATTTATTTAGTTTGGGTTCATATGGGTTAAAGGGTTGACTTGGTCAAATGACCAAGTTGACTTGGTCAAATGATGAAGTTGACTTGGTTTGACCTAATATATGACAATTGATCAACCTAGGGTGATCAACAATCATGATGGGAGGTTTTAATGGGCTTGGTTCAATATAATATTGGTAGGACTAGAACTCAGCTCAAATAGGTCAAATTGACCACTTTGGGCCAAGTGGACCAATTGGGTTTAGTTGGCTTCATTTTGGGTTTAGTTTGATTTAGTTGGGTTTATATATGGATTTGGGATTGATATATAAATTCAATTACAATTGGTTCAAATGGGGTTTGGTTCATTTGAACATTTCAAGTCAAAAGGGTTAAGTTGGGTTTGACTTGGGTTTATTTTGGTTTGGCTTGATGATTGTAGATTTCATTTATATTTGTGAATATGATTAAAGTTATAATTGATTCATGTGAAAATCAATTGAATTTGGGTTTTGGAATGAAGGAATTTGGCCAAGTCCATGGAGTTGGTTCATGTGGCTTAGGTTTGGATTTTGATTTGGTTTGATTTAGTTTTGATGATTTAAATGTACATTTCATTTAAATTTGAGAAGATGATTGAAATAATGATTGCTTTATGAGAAAATCAATTGAGTTTGACTTGATTTGGATTAAAATTGAGCTAAGTCCATGGAATAGGTCATATAACTTAGGAAGGGTTTTATTTTAATTTGATTTAGTTTGATTTAGTTTTCATCATTTGAATGTAGATTTGATTTATATTTAGGAAGATGATTGAAGATATAAATTGATTATGAGATAATCAATTGATTTTGGATTAAGATTTGGATAAGTCCATGGGATAGGTTATATGGCTTAGGAAGAGTTTCAAGTTTGGATTTGATCCTGGGCTTCAATCATTTGGTTCTGGAATTTTGGTTTGGGTTTGGATTTGAATTTGATGTTTGAATTGAACTTGAGGTTTGGTTTGAGAAGGTAAACATGGATTGGATTTGGGTTGTAGGGTAGGTGGATTATTTTAATCCCTAAGGCAATAACCTAATTATGGTTAACCCTTCTAAGTCTTTAGCAGGTTTTTTACTAATTATTAGAAGTGTCTTATGACTAGGAAAGTCTTAGTGTCTAGAAGACTCTTAAATCTAAGATGGGAAGATTGAATCTGCACTCCAAAAGTGAGGTCAACAAGCCTTAGGCTTCATAGTGTTACCCTTGGAGATAAATGATTGGAAGACCAAGCAAAGTTTCACATTATAGACTCGGATACATCTTTCAATGCTTTGCTTAAGAGACCACAGATACATGAAAGCAACATAGTTCCATCATGTCTACATCAGTGTTGAGAGATGGGATCATCTACTATGTCAAAGGAGATCTTAAGCCATTTATAATTGATGAGGTTGGCATATATGAGGATGTGGCTTACTACCTCCCTTAAAATCAATAAGTCTATTCTCGTAAACTTGGCCAAAGTTTAAAAATAAAAATAAAATAAAAAGAAAAAGAAAAAGAAAGAGAAAAAGAAAAAGAAAAGTAAGGAAAAAATGAAAAAGAAAATAAAAGGGAGCAGAAATAGACTTGGAGGAGAAAGTGGTGCCTGACATTAGATTCCACACATAGTTTGTTACTCCATTCGAACATATGGGTGCGATGACCTGAGCTCCACCAGGCAGAAGAAGAGGCCCGTTTAGAGGCAATCCTAGGGGTTGAAATCCTCCTTATTGGTCACCCAATAAAAGATATGTCCTAGCTACTATCAGTACACCTGCTATCCATATAGACTTAGATTCTAGTTCATAGGATGAGTCTTATATGGTTAGCACACTAGCTAGCTCTTCTCAGCAGTAGATTCCCTTGGAGGTGACACTTGGGCCAAATAGTGATGAATATCGGGCTCCAAAGCATCGCATAAGTGTATCCAAGTCTATATATGAAATAATTAGGCATTAGTTGGGAACCTTAGCTCTAGCCCACTTTCCTTTCAAAAAGGTGAGGGTTTGGTAGTTAAGGAAGCCCCTATGTCATCCACGGGTGTGAAGACTCATAGGTTCTTTCTAGGATCATCATCCTCAATTCAAGAAGTTGATGTAAAACTTGAGAATGATTCATATCAAAATTTTATAGAATTTTTTTTATTGGTACTTGCCTTATGTTCATAATTTAGCAAAGAAAGGGTTAATCCCACATACTTGGTCAGAGCATAGGTCATACTACTTCGAAAGAATATGGAAGAATAAATGCAAAAGCTCTCAATTAAGACCAAAACTAGGATTTGGTATAGTGGGTCCAATCGATGATGACTATTACTGCTTAATAATCACCTATCATTTGGAATCAGATAGGTTCTTTTCAAATCACATTAACTAATATGAGGAGCTATGCTTAGAAACTACAAATGATCCAGATGATTTTGAAGTAAAAGATACACTGTTAGAGTTCGAATAAGAGATCAAGTCAACAATCTATGAGCTCAAGGAAATCAACTAAGGAACATCAGTTCTTTGTTGAATGAAATTGAAACTAATGACTGAGTTTAAGGACTTTTTTGGATGGAGTTATGAAGAGATGCCTGGATTGGCTCCTAACATGGTCCATAAACTAGTAATAGAGCCTATTGCTAACCCTATTAGGCAAGCTCCTAGATGCATGTGATTAGATATAAAACAATAAGTCATTTTTGAAGTCAAGAAATTGATTGATGCTATCTTCATCTAGGAAGAAAAATATCCTACCTGGTTTGCCAGCGTCATCCCAGTTAAGAAAAAAAATGGACAAATTCACATATGCATCAATTTTAGAAATTTAAATAAGTTATGTCCAAAAGATGAATTTCCACTACTAATATCGAGTTGTTGGTGGACATTGCCTCATCTCATGTAGTATTCTATTTCATGGATGGCTCATCTAGGTATAACCAAATAAAGATGACCCTTGAAGATGAAAGAAACACTACTTATTTTAGAACCCTATCTGAATCTATTGTTATAAGGTCATGCCTTTCAACCTTAAAAATATCGGTGATACATACCAGCAGGCTATGACTCAAATATTTGATGAACTCATTCATCATCAAATCGAGTGCTATGTCAATGATCTCGTGGTCAAACGTATAGGAAAAGAAGACCATCTCTTTGACTTGAGAGTAGTTTTCAAATAGATAATTTAACCTCAAAATGAACCCCTCAAGTGTGCATTCATAGTAGTTTCAAGAAAATTCCTTGGGTTTTTTATCCGACGCCAAGGAATCAAAATAGATCCAGAGAAGATCAAGGCGATATTACAAATGCTGCCCCCTAAAAGTTCAACTCAACTCAAATCATTCCCAGGGCGGTTGGTATATCTAAGATGCTTTATGTCCAACCTATTGGGAAGATGTTAGCCATTCTCAGCACTTATCAAAAAGGATGTCAAGTTCAAGTAGGATGATTAGTGTGAGCATGCCTTCGAAGACATCAATCATTACATGATGACGTTGTCAGTTCTAGCAGCCCCTATCCTGGGTAAGACACTCAAACTTTACACTGCTATGTTAGATGACTCCCTTCATGCTTTGTTGGCCCAAACCAACGATGAAGGGAAGAAAAATACACTCAACTACATCAGCCATCATCTAATCCTTACTAAGGAAAATTATCCACCCATTAAGAAGCAATGCCTACACCACTACATGCTTTTTCATAAGGTGAACTTAATCTCCAGAATCAATCCACTACAGTATCTCATGACACATCCAATGATATTTGGATGGTTGGAATGACAGTCCATGACCCTCTCATAGTTTGACATTACTTTCGTACCCCTCCATGCAGTGAAAGGACAAGCGCTAGTGGATTTCGTAACAGCACACCCACTTCCTACTGACTCTCCACTTAGTGATGATCTCCCTAATAAATAAGTCATGAACTTAGGGGATACTATGATTCACCACTAGGAGATGTACTTTGATGGTGCATATTCCTTCAAAGAGGATAAGAACCATAATCTACTATTCCAAGAAAGTCAAGGGTAGGAATAGTTCTCTTAACTCTCAACTGAGATGTGATGAGATTCTCATATCATCTATCCAATCCTTGCAGGAATAATGAAGTTGAATATGAGGCTTTGATTACCAGTCTGGGGTTAGCCGTTACTCTAAGCATCTAGAACATCAATAAATTTGGGGATTCTCAGCTAGTTATCAACCAAATCACTAGGTCCTATAAAGTTATAAAGCCCAAGCTTCATCACCACCATAAGTACACCATGGAGTTATTAGCCCAAATTCCAGAGGTTACCATTTATAAGATTCCTCAAGGAGAGAACACTTTAGCATATGCTTTAGCTAAGCTTGTCAAGTAGTTGGCATGTTCGGAGGATGAGTCCATATCAATAAAGGTCCAAAATAGACAAGTCTTATCCTTATTGATATTGAACTCATTAAAAAGTACTCTCTTGAAGGAGAGGTTGCCTTTGCCAAGAAGGATGAGGAGTGAGATTGGAGGCAACCATTCATGGATTACCTTAATAAATGCAAACTACCTTAAGAGAAGTCCCAAGCCCATTAGATGAAATAGAGCACTTTTCTACGCTCTTATAGATGGTGTCTTGTACTGGTGGTCTTTCGATCATATGTGGTTACGTTGTTTAAACAAGCATGAAGCCCATAAGATCATGACTGAGGTACACTTAGATTATGTGGAGCCAACCAATCTGGTCTAAAGATGAAAGCTTAGATCAAGAGACTAAGATACTACTCGATGATCAAAGATTGCATGGATATGACTAGTGTTGCCACCAATGTAAAATACATGGTATGGTCCTACACCGAACACCCAACATTCTACATACTACATTGGCCTCATGGCCATTCAAGTGTTGGGGTGCTGACATAGTGGGTCTGATTGATCCTCTTTCTTCCAAGGGTCATCAGTTCATCTTAGCTTAAAAAGGTCACAATTCAGCATGTGCTCCAGTTTTTTAGGAACCATATCATATATAGGTTCGAAGTGCCTCAATGAATTATATCGATAATGGAATAGCATTCAAGAGCACCGAGATCAATAACTTTTACTAAATACACAATGTAGATTGGAGATATTCTACCATCAACTACCGAGGAAAAATGGCTTAGCATAAGCCTTCAACAAAACTCTCATCCAAATATGAAAGAAGGCACTTAACAGCAACAAGTGATTGTGGCATGAGCAGTTAGTTGAAGCCTTGTGGGCCTACCACACCACATATAGAACTCCAACTTAGTCTACTCCTTTCTCCTTAGTGTATGGGTCCAAAGCCATTATACCATTACAAGTCCAATTCCCATCACTAAGGGTAGTTTTGGGTAGCTAGATCATAATAGAACAGAAAACCAAGTTATGGTTAGAAGAGCTTGAAGGTTTGGAGAAGAGATGCCTGCAGGCATACCAAAACCTTGAGTTATACAAAGCTAAAATGATTGATGCTCACAATAAGTTGGTCTCTTAGAGCTTTTCAAGTATGAGAGCTTATTTTAGTTCTAAGGAGACCGATTGTTATCCGTTGTAAGATGGGAGGCAAGTTTGAACCCACTTGGGAAGGCCTTTTTTGCCATAGAGAAGGCCTACCAAGGAGGAACTTATCAGCTTATTAATCATAAGGGAGAGTGCCCAATGCTTCCAATTAATGGGCTCTACTTAAAGAAATATTATAAGTCAAGTTTGAAAGCAATTATCATTAATGAAAATTCCATTTTGAATTCAATCTCGTCCATGTTAATTCTTGTTTGCAAATCTGCCACGATGATTTTAAGGTAGGTGTAAGGAACCCGAGCGACATCATATCCTTCATCGACACAACACAAATAAAAAAACACACAAACATATAAAATAAACACATATCTTTTGTCTCGGGCTACTATGAGTTGAGATAATGCCCCCAGTGGCACTCACTCAAGAGCTTTCTAGTCGGTGACGTGCTACCTTTACTAGTTTGTCACCCTGGTCTTCTTGCTTTGGAGGATGTAAGTCTACTTTTCTTCTTACTTGGCATACCTACAAGAGTATGGGGCCATACATGGGTAAGCTACCTCATTGGCTTTTTAAGAGGATTTGAGTCCGCTACACTTTCTTCTGGATTAGTTTTTTAGCAATTATCCGACATAAAAGTATTTTCCTCCAAACTAAACCTAAACAAACCATATAAATTAAGATTAAGATAAATCCTCACTTTTTGAGTTGACAAAAGTCGGGCATTCACCTGATTTCTAGGTCTTTGATTTGTTGTGCATCCAACAGTGGTCCTTTAAGAAGTTTTTCTTCTTAAGCACGTTGACACCAATAGACAACCCCTTAGGTAGCTCTACCCCAGAGACTATCCCTTTGGATTTGTTAGCTAAGGTAGGTCAAGGCTGATATAGCCACTTCTCAGTGGGTTCATCACACACTGACAGGGTCCATACATTAACTCAGATTGAATTAAACCCAATCTGATTTTCTCCAGTGGAGTTAAATCACACCGTTCCCCCTAGTGGTGCCCCAAATCATATATAAATAAGTCAAGCAAACAAATCAAATTCAAAACCAACCTTTTCAGTGCAACCTCTCCCAATAGAGTCTAAATCAAAGAAATCTAACCAAACTCTTATCTCAGTAGATACATTCCCAAACAAATAGATGAAATCAAACTCAAATCCCAATCCCAAGTAGTTAACCTGAACTTACTTTTTCTAGTGGAAGGTTTAAATACCCAATCCCTAGCAGACTCGACTCCATATCTCTAGCAGATATGCCTCCACATCAATTAAAACTAAATAAATTAAAGTCGATTGATCTTAATCCCTGGTGGAATATAGATTCTTAACCCCAATGAATCTTCTTTCCATAAATCATGTAATCAAATCAAATTCAAACCATATCCTGAGCAAATTTTCTTCTTTTATGCCCTCAACATAGACCCCTCACATGTCATGTCCAATGCATATATGATCCCCTAGTGGATTTTCCTCCATGTCATTGACATGGAATTCTCATCCAATCTTATTTCTTCTCTTATGCACACCTTTAATACTTCAGCCAAAAGCTTAACAATGTATTCATTCAAATTACATCATCTTAACATTGTAATTAACATTTTATGATTTGTGAAGGTGCTAGCTCAAACTAACTATACAATATCATGCTAAACATATTATAGTGTGAATTAACACACTATATTATATTATAATATATGATGTTATATTATAATTTTCTATAATATAATATATTGTCTAACATTGCACCTCATTGAAATCATGTAAAAGGAACAAATAACAAAACTTTCTCAAAATAAGAATAATGTTCATTTTAGATGTAAAATTATTAATTTTCTATTAGAAATGGTACAAAATAGCATAATTTTGGTGTTGCTTCTTGGTGTGTGTCATGAATTTGGCCAAATTCTTCCATCTCAACCTTTAAATTAACATTTTTTGTGAGTTTTGACCTAATGTATTATAACAAAAGTAAAACATACCACCATTTACAATAACATTTAGTAACATACCACGACATTCATAAATATGTGAAGTTATATTGTTATGTACATTATATTTTAATATGTTTTCAAAAAATATATTGTCTTACATTACACCTTAAAATGAATCTCTTTAAGCAAACAATTTATCAAATTTGGTTGAAAAATGAACATTTATTTAGAACAAAAAATTCCATTCTTTTGATTAAATGACACACCATAGCACACCCCCTAATGATGTTCCATAAAGCTTATCTTAAATTTTGCTAAATCCCATCATCTCAGCCTATAAATCAATATTTTTATGAATTATACTAGTACAAACTCTAGTACATCATACTATAACAAACTAAAATATGCTAAACAACAAGTAGTAATACACAATAGTATGCTATAATACATGATGCTACACTATGTTATGGCATCCTATATTATAATACACTATAACATATTATATTATATTATACTGCATATCACATCACAAGGGATTGCTTAAGATAAAAATCATAAAATTAGTCTAAGCAATAAAAAACTATATATTTTAGTCATATCACTTACATATTCTAAATTGAAATAATATATTATGATGCCATGCTCTACCTATTATGAATTTGGCCAAATTACACCATTTTAAAATCTAAATCAACTTTTTTATAAGTAATGCTAGTGTAGGCTCGACTGCATGATTGAAAATACTAAAAGAATTTAAAATGTACAGAGCAATATATTATGATATATGATGCTATATTATGCTACAACATGTAATATTTATTTTGAACATAAAATCTTACTTTTTAGACTACAAGTGGCGTAGCACACCTTTGGTACTACAACCTAATTCCCACTTCAAATTTGACAAATTTCATCATATGATTTATTAAATTTATATTTTTATGATTTATATTAATATAGAAACAATACCATAATATACTAAAACATTTCAAAACATCTTATAACATCCAAAACACATCACTACATGCTCAAATATATGATGGTACATTATACATAATATATAATATTATAATATGATTTAGGTTTAGGTTTAGGTATTCAAATCTAATATTCAAGGAAAGTCTAAGACATTCTCTTTAGCTACCATAACTATGTTGATTAGGTCACTCTTTGATCTCTAATGACATCTTATTCTAGGGTTTAGAGTAGGTTTTAGGATTTTGGGTTTAGGTTTTTAGGGTTTAGGATTGTAGGTTGATAAGGGTTTATGGTTTGGGTTTTGGTTTAAGGTTTTATTAGGGTTTTAGGTTTAGGGTTGGGTGTTTAGGGTTTAGGGTTTTTTTGGTTTAGGGTTTAGGTATTTGGGTTTAGGTTTGGGGTTAAGTTTTAGTTTAGGGTTTAGTGTTTAGGATTTTGGGTTTTTTAATAGAGAATAAATTATTTAATTCTTCTTGATTTCATCAACCAAGTAGAACCATAAGTTTTCTAAGAAAAAATGACAGATAAAATGAGCACCCATAGAGTAAATCAAAAACTTAGATAAGTAGAAATATCTCTACTATAAAGACTGATCCATAAGCAATAGATCAGATCGGGTGTTCTTCAGTGGCTCTAGTTCCCATAAGAACCACCCCCGCATCTCGAGTAGAGGGACCCACCATCATATTTGATCTCCTCCACCCCATAGCAACCCTCATCCTCCTGCCTCCATAACCACCACTGCTCCAACCACCACCTCCATATCTACCACCACCTCCATCCACCAAGACCCTCATCCCCACCTCCACTAAAACCACGCCTCCACCTTTTCCACCGCCAAATCTTGACCACTGGTTGATGTGATGTTCTTTTAGGTTTTGCCCATTCTTAAGGTTTTAGTTAGGTAGGATTTAGGGTTAGTTATGGTTTAGGGTTTGGGGAGAGTGGGAGGTTTTAGGTTGGGTTAGAGGTTGGGAGGGAGGATTAGGGTATTTAGGTTGGGGTTTAGGGTGGGGTGTGGTAGATTATTTAGGGTGTGGTTTATTTAAGGGTTTAGGTTAGTGTAGATAGCTAGGGTGGGGTAGGGTTGTAGGGTAGGACTTAGGGTTTAGGATTTTAAAATTAAAGATCTGTGAGTTTATTTAATTTTATATTTAGGTTATTTTTTTATTTAGTTTAGTTTATTTATTTAAGTTTATTTATTTAATGTATTTTATTAGTTTATTTTAAGTTTTAGTTTAATTTTAGTTTAGTTTATTTTTTATTTTATTTTAGGTTTTTTATTTTAGGTTTTTTAGGTTTTAGGCTTAGGTTTTAGGTTTTATTTTAGGTTTATTTAGGTTTTCTTTTAGTTTTGGTTGTTTGTTTTATTTAGTTTATTTATTTTTATTTAGTTTAGGTTTATTTTATTTTATTTATTTTATTTTTTTATTTTAAGTTTAGGTTTTATTTAGGTTTATATTTATTTTAATTTTATTTCTTTTAGGTTTATTTTTAGGTTTAGGTTTTTTATTTAGTTTTATTTTTTTTATTTTAGGTTCATTTATTTTTTATTAGGTTTATCTATTTTATTTTAGGCTTTTAATTTTAGTTTAGTTTAGGTTTTATTTATTGTATTTTAATTTAGTTTTTTTATTTTTTATTTTTTTTAGTTTTAGGTTTAGGTTTAGGATTAAGTTTAGTTTATGTTTTTTATTTTATTTTATTTATATTTTATTTATTTTATTTTTCAATTTTATTTAACTTAGGTTTAGGTTTTTAGCTTTTAGGGTTTAGGGTTTAGGGTTAATTTAGGATTTAGGATTAAGGATTTAGGGTTTAGGGTTTAGGGTTTAGGTTTCAAATTTAGGGTTTAAGTTTTAGTGTAGGTTTAAGGTTTTTTTAATAGAGAACAAATTCAAATTCAATAATTCTTTTTTTTATTTCATCAACCAAGTTGTACCCCAAGTTTTCTAAGACACAAGTGATGATATAGATGAAAAATGAGCACCCATAGAGCAAATTAAAATCCTTAGATAAGTAGAATCGTCTCTACTGTAAAGACACAGTTCCATAAGTAGTAGATCAGATCAACCGTTCTTCAGTTTCTCTAGTTCCCATCAAAACTATGACCGCCTCTCGAGTAACGGGATTCGCCATGATATCCCTGATCTCTCCCTCCTCCACCACCATAGCTGAAACCTCCGTTGCTCCTCTTACCTCCATAACCACCATTGCTTTGACCACCACCTCTGTATCCACCAGCACCTCCAAATCCCCCACCAGCACTACGATAACCACCGCCTCCGCCTTCACCTCCACCCAGACTGAGCCAAGTTGATGGTGATGTTCTTATCGTCAAGATTCTGCCCATTCTTAGGGCTTAATGGTAGTTTAAGGTTTAGTGTTTAGGATTAGCTTTTTTAGTTTGGTTTAAGGTTTAGGGTTTTGTGGTTTTAGGGTTTAGTTTAAGATTTATTTTTTTGGGTTTAGTGTTAAGTAGTTTTTGGGTCAGGGGTTTAGGGTTAGTTTTAGGGTGTAGGATTTGGTTTAGGGTTTGGTTTAGGATTTAGGGTTTAGGTTTGTGGATTTTAATTATGTAAACCAATAGGTTTAGGATTATTTAATTTTATTTTTATTTATTTGAGTTTATTTTATTTTTATTTTCTTTTTTTTTATTTTAGTTTGATTTAGTTTAGTTTATTTATTTTAGGTTTATGTATTTTATTTTGTTTTTTTTATTTTAATTATTTTTGTCTTTATTTTATTTTATTTTTTAGGTTTTGGTTTTATTTTTTTTATTTTAGGTTTTATTTTAGGATTTTATTTTATTTTTGTGGTTTTATTTTTTCATTTTAGGTTTAGGTTTGTTTTTATTTTTATTTAATTTTATTTATTTTAGTTTAGGTTTTTATTTAGTTTAGTTTATTTTATTTTAGTTTGGTTTAGCTTATTTTATTTTGTTTATTTTATTTTTTATTTTAGGTTTAGGTTTTTTTTTTTTTAGGGTTTAAGTTTTATTTTTATTTATTTTTTTACATTTTATTTTTTTTAGGTTTAAGTTCTTTTAATTTTATTTTATTTCATCTAGGTTTATTTTATTTTATTTTAGGTTTAGTTTTTATTTTATTTAGGTTTTAATTTTGTTTATAGGTTCTTATTTATTTTATTTTAGTTTAGCTTTTATTTTATTTTATTTTAGGTTTAGATTTAGTTTAGTTTTGAATATTTGTTTTATTTTATTTTCTTTCTTGGATTATTAATTTATTTTATTTATAATTTTATTTAGTTTAGCTTTTTAGTTTAGGGTTTTAGAGTTAAGTTTAGGATTTAGGGTTTAGGGTTTAGGGTTTAGGGTTTAGGGTTTAGGTTTTAGGTTTAACATTTAAGATTTTGTTTAAGGTTTAAGGTTTTTTCTAATAGAGAAAAAATTTAGATTCAACATTTCTTCTTTTAAATTTCATCAACCCAGCAACACACCAAGTTTTCTAAGACACAAGTGATGACAGAGTGAGCACGCATAGAGTAAATCAAAAAGCCTAGATAATTAGAACCATCTCTACTATAAAGACATAGTTCCATAAGCAGTTCAAATCAACTGTTCTCTCCCTCCACCACCACCACGGTTATATCCTCCGCCACTCCTCCCACCTCTATAACCACCACTGCTCTGACCACCACCTCCATATCCACCAACACCTCTAGATCCCCATAACCATCTGATAACCACCCTCCTCCGCCTTCCATAACTAGATCTGGGACTGAGCCTAGTTGATATGATGTTCGCCAAGGTTCGCCATTCTTTTAAGGTTAGGGTTTAGGTTTGGGGACTTTTTAAGGTTTAAGGTTTGTAGGTTTTAGGGTGATTTAGGTTTATGGTTTAGGGATTTAGGATTTTAGGTTTAGGGTTTAAGGTTTAGGGAAGGTTTTAGATTATGGTTTAAGGTTTAGGTTTTAAGGGTTTTTGGTTAGGTTTAGGCTCAGTTTAGAATTTATGGTTTGGTTAGTTTTAGGGTTTATAGTAGGTTTAGGATTGGGATTTAGGGTTTAGGTTTAAAATTAAGTAAACCGATATGTTTTGGTTTATTTAATTTTATTTATTCAATTTGATTTTATTATTATTTTTATTTAGTTTATTTTTTTTTTATTTAGTTTTTTATTTATTATAGTTTGGTTTTAGTTTATTTTAAGTTTAGGTTTATTTTGAGTTTATTTTATTTTTTTCTAGGTTTTTTATTTTATTTAATATATTTTGTTTACATTAGGTTTTATTTTATTTTCTTAGGTTTAGGTTTTATTTTAGTTTATTTTAGGTTTTATTTTTAGTTTAGTTAGTTTTATTTTATTTTATTTTATATTATCTAGGTTATTTATTTAGTTTAGTTTTATTTTATTTAGGTTTAGGTTGATTTTATTTTAATTTTTTAGTTTTTTTTAGAGTTTTTTATCTTATTTATTTTAGGTTTATTTTTTTAGGTTTATGTTGTTTTAGTTTTAATTTTATTTATTTTATGTTTTATTTATTTTAGGTTTAGTTTTTTTTATTTAGGTTTTTTAATTTAGGTTTTTATTTATTTTATTTTATTTTAGTTTTAATTTTTTATTTTATTTTTTTTAGGTTTAGGTTTAGGTTGGGATTTTAGATTATGTTTTTATTTTATTTTATTTTATTTATTTTGGCTTAAGTTTATTTATTTATTTTATTTTTGAGTTTTATTTAGTTTAAGTTTAGGTTTTTAGCTTTTAGGGTTTAGGGTTTATGGTTTGTGGGTTTATTTGGGATTTAGGGTTTAGGGTTTGGGGTTTGGGGTTTAGGATTTAGGTTTTAGGTTTAGGGTTTAAGTTTTATTTAATAGAGAAAAAATTTAGATTCAATATTTCTTCTTTTTGATTTCATCAACCAAGTAGCACCCTAAGTTTTTTAAGACACAAGCGATGACATAAATAAAAAATGAGCACCCACAAAGCAAATCAAAATCCTTAGATGAGTAAAACCATCTCTACTATAAAGGCATAGTTCTATAAACAACAGATCAAATCATCCATTCTTCAGTTTGTCCAGTTTCCATTAGAACCACCCCCGACTATTAAGTATATGGATCTGCTATCATATCCTCGATCTCTCCCTCCGGCACCACCATGGTAACCTTAGCTCCTCCGCCTCTTAACCACCACTACTCGACCACCACCTCCATATCCACCGTGACTCCAAATCCCCAACCACCACTTTGATAATCATCCTCCACCTCTCCCTTAGTCTAGTTGATAGTTATGTTCAAGCCGCCAAGGTTCTCCCCATTCTTAAGGTTAAGTTTTAGTTTAGGGTTTAGGGTTTAGGGATTGGGGTTTGAGGTTTAGGGTTATAGATTTTAGGTTTAGAGTTTAGGGTTTAAGGTTTAAGGTTTTAGCATTTAGAGTTTAGTGTTTAGTGTTTAGGGTTTAGGGTTTAGGGTTTTAGGGTTTAGGGGTGTAGGTTTAGGGTTGTAGGTTTAGGGTTAGTTTTAGGCTTTTAGGGTAAATCGGTAGGTTTATGATTATTTAGTTTATTTTTTATTTATTTGGGTTTATTTTATTTTTTATTTTTATGCAGGTTTATTTTTTATATTTATTTAGTTTGGTTTATTTATTTTGGTTTAGGTTTTTTATTTTTGTTTATTTTTTAAGTTTAGGTTCATTTTGTAGTTGAGTTTTATATTTATTTATTTTTTAGGTTTAGGTTTAGGTTTTTATTTCAAATTTTTTATGTTTAGGTTTTAAGTTTTAATTTTAGGTTTTATATTTTAGTTTAGGTTTTAGTTTATTTATGGTTTATTTTATTTTATTTTGTTTAGGTTTAGGTTTGGTTTAGTTTATTTTAGGTTTAGGTTTTTTAGTTTAGGGTTTAATTTTTTTTATTTATTTTTAAGTTTAATTTTTTAGGTTTATTTTCAGGTTTAGGTTTTTATTTAGTTTTTATTTTATTTTATTTTAGGTTTATTATATTTTTATTTTATGTTGATATGATTTTATTTAGGTTTTTAATTCTTAGGTTTATTTTATTTTTTAGTTTAGTTTAGTCTTTTATTTATTTTATTTTAAATTATTTTTATTTTATTTCTAGTTTAAGTTTATATTTTAGTTAAGGTTTTAATTTAATTTTATTTATTTTATTTTTTTAGGTTTAATTTTTTATTTATTTTATTATTAGTTTTATTTAGTTTAGGTTTAGGTTTTTATGTTTTTAGGGTTTAGGGTTTAGGATTTAAGGTTTAGGGTTTAAGGTTAGGATATAGGGTTTAGGGTTTAGGGTTAGCTTAGGGTTTACGGTTTAGGGTTTAGGCTTTAAGGTTTAGGGTTTTTAGGGTTAGCTTAGGTTTTAGGGTAGGGTTTTAGGGTTTAGGGTTTAGGGTTAAGGTTAAGGGTTCAGGGTTTGGGGATAGGGTTTAGGGTTTAGGGTTTAGTATTTAGTGCTTAAGGTTTAGGGTTTAATGTTTAGGGTTAGTTAAGGGTTTAGTGTTTAGGGTTTAGGGTTTAGGGTTTTGGGATTAAGGTTTAGGGTTTTAGGGATTGGGGTTTAGGGTTTAGGATTGTAGGCTTAGGGTTTGGGGTTTAGGGTTAGTTTCTGGGTTTAGGGTTTAGGACTTAGGGTTTAGGTATTCTTTTAAAATTAAGTACATCGGTAGGTGTTTATGTGAGTTTATTTAATTTTCTTTTTATTTTAGGTTAACTTTTTTTATTTAGTTTAGTTTATTTATTTTAAGTTTATTTATTTAATGTATGTTTTTATTTTAGTTTATTTTTTAAGTTTTGATTTATTTTTTAGTTTAGTTTTATTTTTATTTTTTATTTTAGGTTTTGGTTTTATTTTTTATTTTTAGGTTTCGATTTAAGTTATTTTTTTAGGCTTAGGTTTTAGGTTTTTATTTTAGGTTTATTTTTAGGTTTTCTTTTTTAGTTTTGGTTTAAGTTTAGTTTATTTTAGGTTTAGGTTTAGGTTTTATTCATTTTAGTTTAGTTTATTTTAGTTTAGGTTTAGGTTTATTTTATTTTATTTATTTTATTTTTATTTTAAGTTTAGGTTTTTTTATTTAGGGTTGAAGTTTTAATTTGTATTTATTTTTAGGTTTATTTTTTTAGGATTAAGTTTTTATTTAGTTTTATTTTATTTTATTTTAGGTTCATTTTATTTTTATTTTAGGTTTAGTTTTATTTTATTTAGGCTTTTTAATTTTTAGTTTATTTTAGGTTTTTATTTATTTTATTTTAATTTAGTTTTATTTTTTATTTTATTTTCTTTTTAGTTTTAGGTTTAGGTTTAGGATTAAGTTTTAGTTTATGTTTTTATTTTATTTTATTTTATTATTTTATTTTAGTTTAGGTTTTTTTATTTATTTTATTTTTCAATTTTATTTAACTTAGGTTTAGGTTTTTAGCTTTTAGGGTTTAGGGTTTAGGGTTAATTTAGGATTTAGGATTTAGGGTTTAGGGTTTAGGGTTTAGGTTTCAAATTTAGGGTTTAAGTTTTAGTTTAGGGTTTAGGTTTTAATAGAGTTAAATTCAATAATTCTTTTTTTATTTCATCAACCAAGTTGTATAGTTTTCTAAGACACAAGTGATGACATAGATGAAAATGAGCACCCATAGCAAATTAAAATCCTTTGATAAGTAGAATTTTACTATAAGACAGTTTAAGTAGCGGATATCGGTTTCTTATTTCTAGTTTCAAATTTGAGTCTTAGTTAGGATTATCATATCCGATCTCTCCCTCCTCCACCACCACAGGAAACCTTTGCTTTTGCCTATTTTTTGACCACCACCTCATATCCACGGTATCCCCACCTTAAATTTTAGATCTTAGCCTAGTTGATGGTGATGTTCTTTCGTAGTTATTCTTAGGGCTTAATGTTAGTTTAAGGTTTAGTGTTTAGGATTAGTTTAGTCTTTATGGTTTGGGGTTTAAGGTTTAGGGTTGTAGGTTTTAGGGTTTATGGTTTAGGGTTTTAGGGTTTAGGGTTTAGGGTTTAAGATTTAGTATTTTTGGGTTTAGTGTTTAAGTTTTTAGGGTTTGGGGTTTAGGGTTTAGGGTTTGGGGTTTAGGGTTAGTTTTAGGGTGTAGGATTTAGGGTTTAGGGTTTAGGATTTAGGGTTTAGGGTTTAGGGCTTTTTTTAATTATGTAAACCAATAGGTTTCAGATTATTTAGTTTATTTTTTATTTATTTGAGTTTATTTTATTTTTATTTTTATTTTGGTTTATTTTTTTAGTTTGATTTAGTTTAGTTTATTTATTTTTTTAGGTTTATGTATTTTAGTTTAGGTTTTATTTAGTTATTTTTTTGTTGGTTTATTTTTATTTTATTTTTTTAGGTTTGGTTTTATTTTTTTTATTTTTTAGGTTTTAGTTTAGGTTTTTTATTTTATTTTTTTTAGGTTTTATTTTTATTTTAGGTTTAGGTTTATTTTTTTAGTTTATTTATTTTATTTAGTTTAGTTTAGGTTTATTTAGTTTAGTTTAGTTTATTTTAGTTTAGGTTTAGATTATTTTATTTTGTTTATTTTATTTTATTTAGGTTTAGGTTTTTTTTTTTTTTTGGTTTAGTTTAGTTTTATTTTATTTATTTTTACATTTTATTTTTTAGGTTTAAGTTCTTTTTAATTTTATTTTTATTTCAATTTAGGTTTATTTTATTTTTATTTTAGGTTTAGTTTTTATTTTATTTAGGTTTTTAATTTTTTTAGTTTAGTTTAGGTTCTTTTTTATTTTATTTTAGTTTAGCTTTATTTTTATTTTATTTATTTTAGGTTTAGGTTTAGGTTTAGTTTTATTTTTATATATGTTTTATTTTATTTTCTTTTTCTTTAGGATTATTAATTTATTTTATTTATCAATTTTATTTAGTTTAGGTTTAGGTTTTTAGCTTTTTAGGGTTTAGGGTTTAGGGTTTAGGATTTAGGGTAAGTTTAGGATTTAGGGTTTAGGGTTTAGGGTTTAGGATTTCGGTTTAGGGTTTAGGTTTTAGGTTTAACATTTAAGATTTAGTTTAAGGTTTAGGTTTTTTAATAGAAATTTTGATTAACATTTCTTCTTTTAAATTTCATCAATTAAGTTTTTAAGACACAAGTGATGTATAGCACACATGGAGTAAATCAAGTTTAGAACCATCTCTACTATAAAGACATAGTTCCATAGTTTAGTATTCTCTTACCACCACCAGGTTATATCCTCGTTTTAATTTTACCATCCATATCCACCAACACCTAGATTCACTTTTGCGATAACCAGCCTCCTCCTTACTTAGATCTTAGAGTTGATAGTGATGTTTATAGGTTAGATTCTTAGGGTTTAAGGTTAGTTTAGGGTTTAGGGTTTAGGGACTAGGGTTTAAGGTTTAAGGTTTAGGGTTGTAGGTTTTAGGGTTTAAGATTTAGGGTTTATGGTTTAGGGATTAGGATTTTAGGGTTTAGGTTTAGGTAAGGTTTTTTTATGGTTTAGGTTTTTTTTGGTTTTAAGGTTTATGGTTTAGGGTTTAGGGTTGTAGGTTTAGGATTTATGGTTTAAGGTTAGTTTTAGGGTTGAAGGTTGTAGGTTTAGAGATTAGGATTTAGGGTTTAGGTTTTATTTAAAATTAAGTAAACTGATATGTTTTGGTTTATTTACTTTATTTTTATTTATTAAATTTTATTTTATTATTATTTTTATTTAGTTTTATTTTTTTATTTTATTTAGTTTTTTAGTTTATTTATTATAGTTTAGGTTTTTTATTTTAGTTTATTTTTTAAATTTAGGTTTATTTTCTAGTTGAGTTTTATTTTTATTTTATTTTCTAGGTTTTTATTTTATTTAATATATTTTTGTTTTGGTTTAGGTTTTTATTTTATTTTCTTAGGTTTAGGTTTTAGGATTTTATTTTAGGTTTATTTTTAGGTTTTATTTTTAGTTTATGTTTAGTTTTATTTTTAGTTTATTTTATATTATACAGTTTAGGTTTAGGTGTTATTTATTTTAGTTTAGTTTATTTTAGTTTAGGTTTAGGTTGATTTTATTTTTTTAATTTTTTTTAATTTTAGGTTAAGGTTTTTTTCAGTTTAGAGTTTAGGCTTTATCTTTTATTTATTTTTAGGTTTATTTTTTAGGTTTATGTTTTTGTTTAGTTTTAATTTAATTTTATTTTATGTTTATTTTAATTTTATTTTAGGTTTAGTTTTTTATTTAGGTTTTTTATTTTTTTTCTTTACTTTAGGTTTTTATTTATTTTATTTTAGTTTAGTTTTTATTTTTTATTTTATTTTCTTTTTAGGTTTAGGTTTAGGTTGGGATTTTAGATTATGTTTTTATTTTATTTTATTTTATTTACTTTGGCTTAAGTTTATTTATTTATTTTATTTTTGAGTTTTATTTAGTTTAAGTTTAGGTTTTTAGCTTTTAGGGTTTAGGGTTTATGGTTTTGGGATAGTTTACGATTTAGGGTTTAGGGTTTAGGGTTTGGGGTTTGGGGTTTAGGATTTAGGTTTTAGGTTTAGGGTTTAAGTTTTTTTTTTTTAAGAGAAAAATTTAGATTCAATATTTCTTTTTTGATTTCATCAACCAAGTAGTTAAGTTTTTTTAAGACATAGCGATGACATAAAAAATGAGCACCCACAGAGCAAATCAAAATCCCTAGATGAGTAAAACGATCTCTACTATAAAGGCATAGTTCCATAAACAGCAGATCGAATCATCCATTCTTCAGTTTGTCCAGTTTCCATTAGAACCACCCCCGACTATTGAGTAGATGGATCTTTATCAATCTCCCTTCACCATATGTAACCTCATTGCTTGCCTCGTAACCACCTTTAGACCACCACCTCCATATCCAGGTTCCCCACCACCACTATGATAATCAGCCTCCATTTCCGCAGATCTATAGTCTAGTTGATTTGATAGGTTCTCCCCATTCTTAGGGTTAAGTTTTCGTTTATGGTTTAGGGTTTAGGGATTGTGGTTTGAGGTTTAGGGTTATAAGTTTTAGGGTTTAGGGTTTAGGGTTTAAGGTTAAAGGTTTAAGGTTTTAGCATTTCGAGTTTAGGGTTTAGTTTTTAGGGTTTAGGGTTTAAGGTTTTAGGGTTTAGTATTTTAGGGTTAGGTTTAGGTTAGTTTTAGGGTTTAGGGTTTAGGGTTTTAATTATTGGTTTATGATTATTTAGTTTATTTTTTTATTTATTTGGGTTTATTTTATTTTTTATTTTTTTTGGTTTATTTATATATTTATTTAGTTTGGTTTTATTTATTTTAGTTTAGGTTTTTTTATTTTGTTTATTTTTTTAGGTTTAGGTTCATTTGTAGTTAGTTTTATATTTATTTATTTTTAGGTTTAGGTTTAGGTTTTTATTTCAAATTTTTTATGTTTAGGTTTAAGTTTTAATTTTAGGTTTTTTATATTTTAGTTTATTTTAGTTTATTTATGGTTTATTTTATTTTATTTTTTGTTTAGGTTTAGGTTTGGTTTAGTTTATTTTAGGTTTAGGTTTTTTGGTTTAGGGTTTAAGTTTTATTTATTTATTTTTAAGTTTAATTTTTTAGGTTTATTTTTAGGTTTAGGTTTTTATTTAGTTTTTATTTTATTTTATTTTAGGTTTATTATATTTTTATTTTTTGTTTAGTTTAGTCTATTATTTAAGTTTATTTTAGGTTTTTTATTCTTAGGTTTATTTTATTTTTTTAGTTTAGTTTAGTCTTTTATTTATTTTATTTTAAATTATTTTATTTTATTTTATTTTATTTCTAGTTTAAGTTTATTTTAGTTAGTTTTAATTTAATTATTTATTTTATTTTTTAGGTTTAGTTTTTTATTTTATTTTATTAGTTTTTTATTTAGTTTAGGTTTAGGTTTTATGTTTTAGGTTTAGGGTTTAGGATTTAGGTTTAGGGTTTAGGTTAGGATATAGGGTTTAGGTTTGGGTTTAGTGTTTACTTTTGATTTAGGGTTTGAGGTTTAGGGTTTAGGTTAGTTTAGGGTTTATTTTAAGGTTTAGGGTTTTAGGGTTCAGGTTTTAAGGTAGGGTTTTAGGTTTAGGGTTAGGGTTATTTAGTTAGTTTAGGGTTTAGGGTTTAGTATTTAGTGCTTAAGGTTTAGGGTTTAAGGTTTCATGTTTAGGGTTAGTTAAGGGTTTAGGGTTTAGGCTTTTTTAGGGGTTAGAGTTTAGGGTTTTAGGTTTATGGTTTAAGGTTTAGGGTTAGTTTTAGGTTTAGGGTTTAGGATTTAGGGTTTAGGGTTTAGTGTTTAGGGTTTAGAGTTTTTATTTCAAATTTAAGTAAACTGGTTGGTTTAGGTTTATTTAGTTTATTTTTTTTTTCTATATTTTAGCTTATTTTAATTTTTCTTTTTATTTAAGTTTATTTTTAATTTTTATTTAGTTAGTTTATTTATTTTATGCTTATTTATTTTAGTTTTGGTTTTTATTTTGGTTTATTTTTTTAGGTTTAGGTTTAGGTTTATGCTTATTTTTTAGTTTGGTTTTATTTTTATTTTATTTTTTAGGTTTATGTTTTTTTTTAGGTTTAGGTTTAGGTTTTTGTATTATTTTTTTAGGTTTCGATTTTAGGTTTTTACTTTAGGTTTATTTTTAGGTTTTATTTTTTAGTTTACTTTTAGGTTTATTTTTTATTTATTTTATTTTATTTTATTTTTTTTATTTTTATTTTTAATTTTATTTTTTTTTGTTCAGGTTAATTTTATTTTAAGTTTAGTTTTTATTTATTTACGGTTTTTATTTTTAGGTTTATTTTATTTTAGTTAGTTTAGTTTATTTTATTTTATTTAGTTTAGTTTTTTTATTTTATTTTATTTTATGTTTTATTAGGTTTTGGTTTTAGTTTAGGATTTTATTTTTTATTTTATTTTTTATTTTATTGGTTTAGGTTTTTTTATTAATTTTATTTTTATGTTTATTTGGTTTAGGTTTAGGTTTTTAGGTTTTTAGGGCTTACGTTTTAGGGTTTAGGGTTTGAGGTCGTAGGTTTTAATGTTTGGGGTTTAGGGTTTAGGGTTCGTGTTTAGGGTTTAGGGTTTAGGTTTAGGGTTTAAGGTTTAGGGTTTAAAGTTTAGGGTTTAAGGTTTAGGGTTGTAGGTTTATGGTTCACGATTTAGGGTTTAGGGTTAGTTTTAGGATTTAGGGTTTAGGCTTATGGTTTTTTTTATATATATTTTTTATTTTTTATTTTAAAATAAGTAAACTTATAGGTTTAAATTTATTTAGTTTATTGTTTATTTATTTTATTTTATTTAGGTTTATTTTTATTTTAATTTAGTTTAGTTTATTTATTTTAGGTTTATTTATTTTAGTTTAGATTTTTTAATTTAGTTTATTTTTTAGTTTAGGTTTAGGTTTAGATGTATTGTAGTTTAGTTTTATTTTTATTTTATTTTTTAGGTTTAGATTTTATTTTTTATTTTTAGTTTTAGGTTTAGGTTTTATGTTTTCATTTTAGGTTTTATTTTTTAGTTTAGTTTAGGTTTTTACTTATTTTATTTTAGTTTAGTGTTTATTTTTTGTTTTTTTTAGTTTTAGGTTTAAGTTTAGGTTTAAGTTTGGTTTTAGTTTAGGTTTTTATTTTATTTTATTTTTTTAATTTTATTTTAGTTTAGGTTTATTTATTTATTTTATTTTTAGGTTTATTTAGTTTAGATTTATTTTATTTAGTGTTTGGGGTTTAGTTTATGATTTATTTAGGTTTAAGGTTTAGGGTTTAGGTTTAGGTTTTAGGGTTTAGGGTTAGGTTTAGGTTTAGGGTTTAGGGTTTAGGTTTAGGGTTTAGGGTTTTGTTTTTTGTTTTTTAATAGAATAAATTAAGATTATATTTCTTCTTTTATTTCATAGCAAGTAACACCAAGTTTTCTAAGATTGACATAGATAAAAATTATAGAGCAAATCAAAATCATTAGTCTTTAGAGACATAATTTTTGGCCATTCTTATTTCTCAGTTCTCATCAACCACCATCTAGTAGATTTTATATCCTCTCTCTCCCTGCTGTGTCATTCCTCTGCCTCCATAATGACCATGACCACCACATCCATATCCAGACTTATCCTCCATTTAGGTCACCTCTACCTTTCCACGATTAGATCTAGGGAACCTGGTTTTGATCTTCTTGTTCAAGGTTCTTCCCATTCTTAGGGTTTAGCATTATTAGGTTTTAGGGTTTAGGTTTATTTTTTAATTCATTTTGTTTCTTTAGGTTTAGGTTTAGGGTTTGGGGTTTAGGTTTAGGGTTTAGGGTTTAGGTTTTAGGGTTTAGGGTTTAGGGTTTAGGTATAGGATTTTAGGGTTTAATGTTTTAGCATTTAGGGTTTATGGTTTTGTATTTAGGCTTTAGGATTTAGCGTTTAGGGTTTAGGGTTTTTTAGGGTTTAGGGTATAGGGTTTAAGCTTGTAGGTTTAGAGTTAATTTTATGGTTTAGGGTTTAGGTTTTTGGTTTAGGATTTAGGGTTTAGGGTTTAGGTTCTTTTTTTAATTAAGTAAATAGGTAGGTTTAGGTTTATTTAGTTAATTTTTTATTTATTTTAGTTTATTTTATTTTTTATTATTATTTAGGTTTATTTTTATTTTTATTTAGTTTAGTTTATTAATTTTAGGTTTATTTATTTTAGTTTAGGTTTTTTTATTTAGTTTATTTTTTAGGTTTTGGTTTAGGTTTATGTTTAATTTTTGATTTAGTTCAATTTTTATTTTATTTTTTAAGTTTAGGTTTTGTTTTATTTTTAGGTTTAGGTTTAGGTTTTAGGTTTTTATTTTAGGTTTATTTTTAGGTTTTATTTTATAGTTTAGGTTTAGGTTTAATTTTTTTAGGGTTTATGTTAAGGTTTAGGTTTAGGATTTATTTATTTTAGTTTAGTTTAGGTTTAAGTTTATTTTATTTTTATTTTAGGTTTTGGTTTTTTTGTAGTTCACGGTTTAGGTTTTATTTTTTATTTATTTTTAGGTTTATTTTTTAGGTTTAGATTTTTATTCATTTATTTTATTTTATTTTAGGTTTATTTTTTTATCTTAGGTTTAGTTTTTATTTTATTTTATTTAGGTTTTTTATTTTTTACTTTAGTTTAGGTTTTTATTTATTTTATTTAAGTTCTATTTTTATTTTTTATTTTATTTCCTTTTAAGTTTATGTTTAGGTTTTAGTTTAGGTTTTTATTTTAATTTTTTATTTTATTATCGTTTAGGATTTTATTTATTTAATTTTAGGTTTATTTAGTTTAGTTTAGGTTTTAGGGTTTAGGTTTATTAGTTTATTTAGGGTTTAGGGTTTGGGGTTAGGGTTTAGTGTATAGGGTTTAGGGTTAGGGTTTAGGGTTTGGGTTTAGGGTTTAGGGTTTAGGTATTTATGGTTTAAGGAATAGGGTTTAGGGTTTAGGGTTTAGGGTTTAGGATTTTTAGGGCTTAGGGTTTAGGGTTTAGGGATTAGGGTTTAGGTTTTAAGTTTTAAGTCTGGGGTTCAAGTTTTAGTTTAGGGTTTAGGGTTTTTTTTTAAATAATTCACATTCAACATTTCTTCTTTTAATTTCATCAACCAAGTTACACCAAGTTTTCTAAGACACTGGCGACAACATATAAAATGAGCACACATAGAGCAAATCATAAACTTTAGATAACTAGAGCGTCTCTCTTAAAGATACAGTTCCATAAGTAGCATATGTCGATGTTTCTTTGGTTTCTAGTTCCCATCAATTATGCGCCTCTGAGTAGCGGGATCTACTTTATATCCTCTCTCTCCCTCCACCACCACCAGATGAAACCTCCATGCTCCTCCACCTCCATAACCACCACTTACCCACCTCCATATGCAGATCCCCACCATACATAATAACCCGCCTTCCTTGCTCCTTAGATCTAGATTGAGCCTAGTTGACAGTGATGTTTTTGTCATCAATGTTCTACCTATTCTTATGGTTTATGTTTTGTTTAGGGTTCAAGGTTTAGGGTTAGTTTAGGGTTTAGGGTTTATGGTTTGAGATTTTAGGGTTGTAGGTTTTAAGGTTTAGGGTTTAGGATTTAGGGTTTAGGGTTTCGAGTTTTAAGGTTTTGGGTTTTAGGTTTAGGGTTTAGGGTTTTTGGGGTTAGGTTAGTGGTTTATGTTTTGGGGTTTAGTGTTAGTTTAAGCGTTTAGGGTTTAGGGTTTATGGTTTAGGATTTAGGGTTTAGGGTTTTTTTTAATTAAGTAAACCAATAGGTTTAGGTTTATTCAGTTTATTTTTTATTTATTTGAGTATATTTTATTTTTATTTTTATTTAGGTTTATTTTTTATTTTATTTAGTTTAGTTTATTTATTTTAGTTTTTTTTATTTTAGTTTATTTTTTATGTTTAGGTTTATTTTTAGTTGAGTTTTATTTTTATTTTATTTTTTAGGTTTTGGTTTTATTTTTTATTTTTAGGTTTCAATTTAGGTTTTTATTTTATTTTTTTAGGTTTAGGTTTTATGTTTTTATTTTAGGTTTATGTTTAGGTCTTATTTTTTAGTTTACGATTAGGTTTATTTTTAATTTATTTAATTTAATTTAGTTTAGCTTTAGGTTTAGGTTTAATTTATTCTAGGTTTTGGTTTAGGTTTTATTTATTTTAGTTTAGTTTATTTTAGTTTAGGTTTAGGTTTATTTCATTTTGTTTAATATATTTTAATTTTAGGTTTATATTTTTTTTAGGTTTAGGCTTTAGGTTTTTTAATTTATTTATTTTTAAATTTATGTTTTTATTTAGTTTTAATTTTATTCTATTTTAGGTTTAGTTTTTATTTTATTTAGGTTTTAAATTTTTTTAGTTTAGTTTAGGTTTTTAATTATTTTATTTCAGTTCAGTTTTTATTTTTTATTTTATTTTCTTTTTAGGTTTAGTTTAGGTTTAGGTTTAGCTTTTAGTTTATGTTTATTTTATTTTCTTTTATTTATGTTATTTTGGTTTAGGTTTTTTAATTTATTTTATTTTTTGGTTTTATTTAGTTTAGGTTTAGGTTTTTTGCTTTTTAGGGTTTAGGGTTTAGGGTTAGTTTAGGATTTATGGTTTAGGGTTTAGGGTTTGGGGTTTAGGGTTTAGGGTTTAGGGTTTAGGGTTTTAGGGTTTAGGGTTTAGAGTTTAGGATTATGGGTTTAGGGTTGTAGGTTTAGGGTTTAAGGTTTAGGGTCAATTTTAGGGTTTAGGTTTTTGGTTAGTTTTTAAGTTTTAGTTTAGGGTTTAAGGTTCTTTTTCTTAATAGAGAACAAATTCAGATTCAATATTTCTTCTTTTTGATTTCATCAACCCAGTAACACACCAAGTTTTCTAAGACACAAGTGATGACATAGATGAAAAATGTGCACCATAGAGAAAATAAAAAACCCTAGATAACTAGAACTATCTCAATTTCTCCCATTCGGATCGGTCGTTCTTCAGTTTCTCCAAATCCCATTATAACCACCCCGACCTCTCGAGTAGCATGATCCACCATCATATCCCTGATCTCTCCCTCTGCCACCACCATGGCTATAACCTCTTCTCCTCTGCTTCCCATAACCACCTTGCTTGACCACCACCTCCATATTCACGGCACCTCGGTCACCACCCTACAATAGCCACTGCATCTGCCTTCACCTCCATCGCTAGATCTAGATAGAACCTAGTTGATGGTGATGTTCCTGCCATCAAGGTTCTTCCCATTCTTAGGGTTTAGTATTAGTTTAAGGTTTAGGGTTTAGGGTTTAGGGTTTGTGGTTTAAGGTTTAGGGTTGTAGGTTTTAGGGTTTAGGTTTAGGTTTATGGTTTAGGGTTTATGGTTTATGGTTTAGGGTTTAGGGTTTTAGGGTTTAAGGTTTAGGGTTTAGGGTTTAGGGCGTAGGGTTTATGGTTTAGGGTTTGAGGATTTTAGGATTTAGGGTTTAGGGTTTAGGAGTTTAGGGGTTTAGGGTTTAGGGATTTAGGATTTAAGGTTTAAGTTTAGGGTTTAGTTTATTTATTTAGTTTATTTTATTATTAGTTTATTTAGTTTATTTTAAGTTTATTTATTTAGGTTTATTTATGTTTAGTTTAGTTTAAGATTTTAGGGTTTTGTTTTTTTTAAAGAAAGAAATTTAGATTCCATTTCTTCTTTCTGATTTCATCAACCAAGTAACACACCAAGTTTTCTAAGACACAAGCAATGACATAGATCAAAAATGAGCATGCATGGAGCAAATCAAAAACCCTAGATAACTAGAACAATCTCTACTATAAAGATACAATTCCATAAGTACTAGATTGAATCAATCGTTCTTCAGTTTCTCCAGTTCCCATCATAACCACCCCGACATCTTGAGTAGCGGGATCCACCAACACATGCTCGATCTCTCCCTCCACCACCACCGCGGCTCATCGCTCCTCCCACCTCCATAACCACCACAGCTCAACCACCACCTCCATATTCACCAACACCTCCAGATCCCCCACCACCACTGTGATAACCACCGCTTCCACCTTTGCCTACACTGCCAGATATAGACTCAGCTTGGTTAATGGTATTGGTCCTACTGTCAAGGTTTTGCCCATTCTTAGGGTTTAGGTTTAGGTTTAGGTTTATTAGGTTATAGGGTTTAGGTTTAGGTTTTAATTTTTTTAGTTACTTTAGATTTAGGTTTAGGGTTTAGGGTTTAAGGTTTACGGTTTAGGGTGTAGGTTTTTTAGGGTTTAGGGTTTTGGGTTTAGTGTTAGTTTTAGGTTTACGATTTAAGGTTTTGGATTTAGGGTTTAGGGTTTTTTTTTATAAATTAAGTAAACCAATAGGTTTAGGTTTATTTAGTTTATTTTTTATTTATTTTAGTTTATTTTATTTTTATTTTGATTTAGGTTTATTATTTATTTTTATTTAATTTAGTATATTTATTTAGGTTTATTTATTTTAGTTTATGTTTTTTATTTTAGTTTATTTTTTAGGTTTAGGTTTATTTTTTAGTTGAGTTTTATTTTATTTCTTTTAGGTTTAGGTTTTATTTTTTATTTTTAGTTTAAGGTTTAGGTTCTTATTTTATATTTTTGGGTTTAGGTTTTAGGTTTTTATTTTAGGTTTATTTTTAGGTTCTATTTGTTAGATTATTCTACTCTATTTAGTTTAGGTTTAGGCATAGGTTTAGTTTATTTATGGTTTAGGTTTTATTTATTTTAGTTTAGTTTTAAGTTTATTTTATTTTGTTTATTTTATTTTTATTTTAGGTTTAGGTTTTTTTTTAGGTTTAGGGTTTAGGTTTTATTTTTTATTTATTTTTAAGTTTTATTGTTAGGTTTATTTTTTAGGTCTTGGTTTTTATTTAGTTTTAATTTTATTTTATTTTAGATTGATTTATTTTTTATTTTATGTTTAGTTTTTATTTTATTAAGGTTTTTTATTATTAGGTTTATTTTATTTTTAGTTTAGTTTAGGTTTCTCTTTATTTTATTTTAGTTTATTTTATTTTTTTATTTTATTTTATTTTTAGGTTTAGGTTTAGGTTTAGGTTTTAGTTTAGGTTTGTATTTTATTTTATTTTATTTATTTAGATTTAAATTTTTTTACTTATTTTATTTTTAGGATTTAGGGTATAGGGTTTAGGGTTTTAGGGTTTAGGGTTTAGGATTAGGGTTTAGGGTTTAGGATTTAGGGTTTAATGTTTAGGCTTTAGGGTTTAGCATTTTAAGGGTATAGAGTTTAGGGTTTAAGGTTAGCATTGGGTTTATGTTTTGTTTAGGGTTTAGGGTTTAGGGTTTATGGATTAAGGATTAGGCTTTAGGGTTTAAGGTTTTTAGGGTTTATGGTTTAGGGATTAGGGTTTAGGGTTTAGGGTTTAGGGTTTTATGGTTTGGGTTAGGGTTTAGTGTTAGTTTAGGGTTTAAGGTATTTTAGGGTTGTAGGTTTAGGGTTTTAGGTTTAGGGTTTAGGGTTAGTTTTAAGGTTTAGGCTTTAGGGTTTAGGGTTTATGATTTAGGGTTTAGAGTTTAAGATTTAGCTTTGAGGGTTTTTTTTTTTTTAAAAAAATTAAGCAAATTGGTAAGTTTAAGTTTATTTAGTTTAATTTTTTATTTAAATTAGGTATATTTATTTATTTATTTATTTTATTTTAGTTTGTTTTTTAGGTTTAGGTTTAGTTTTAGGTTTATTTTCCTAGTTTAGTTTTATTTTTATTTTATTTTCCAGGCTTTTATTAGTTTCGGTTTAGGTTTTTATTTTATTTTCTTAGGTTTAGATATTTGGTTTTTATTTTAGGTTTATTTTTAGGTTTTATTTTTTAGTTTAGGTTTAGGTTTATTTTTAGTTTATTTTATTTTATTTAGCTTAGGGTTTAGGTTTAGTTTATTTAATGTTTTGGTTTAGGTTTTATTTATTTTTGTTTAGTTTATTTTAATTTAGGTCTATGTTTATTTTTTTTGTTTATTTTAGGTTTACTTTTTTTTTAATTTGAGGTTTCGATTTTATTTTTTATTTATTTTTAGGTTTATTTTTTAGGTTTAAGTTTTTATTTAGTTTTATTTTATTTTATTTTATGTTTATTTTATTTATATTTGAAGTTTAGTTTTTATTTAATTTAGGTTTTCTATTTTTATGTTTATTTTATTTTATTTTTTGTTTAGTTTAGGTTTTTATTTATTTTAATTTATTTAGTTTTTAATTTTTATTTTATTTTATTATTAGGTTTAGGTTTGGGTTTACATTTAGGTTTAGGTTTAGGTTTTAATTTAGGTTTTTATTTTATTTTATTTTATTATTTTATTTAGGGTTAGGTTTTTTTATTTACTTTATTTTTAGGCTTTATTTTGTTTAGGTTTAGGTTTTTAGGTTTTTAGGGTTTATGGTTTAGGGTTTAGGGTTTAGAATTTTGGGTTTGGAGTTTAGGGTTTAGGGTTTTGGGTTGTAGATTTTAGGGTTTAGGGTTTAGAGTTTAGGGTTTTAGGGTTTATGGTTTAGGGTTTAGGGTTTAGGGTTTTTTTATTTGTTTTCTTATTTGTTTTTTTATTTGTTTTTTATTTTTTTTTTTTTTTTTAAAATTAAGTATACTCGTAGGTTTAGGTTTATTTAGTTTATTTATTTAAGTTTATTTTATTTTTTTATTTTTATTTAGGTTTATTTTTATTTTTATTTAGTTAAGTTTATTTATTTTAGTTTATTTTTTAGGTTTAGGTTTAGTTTTAGGTTTATTTTTTAGTTTAGTCTTTTTATATTTTATTTATAGGTTTAGATTTTATATTTTATTTTTAGCTTTACGTTTAGGGTTTTATTTTATTTTTTTTAGGTTGAGATTTTAGGTTTTTATTTTAGGTTTATTTTTAGGTATTATTTTTTAGTTTAGGTTTAGGTTTATTTTTAGTTTATTTTATTTTATTTATTTTTTTTTAGGTTTAGGTTTAGTTTTTTTTGGGTTTAGGTTTAGGTTTTTGTTATTTTTGTATAGTTTATTTTAGTTTTGGTTTAGGTTTATTTTTTTTAGGTTTAGGCTTTTTTTTAGTTTTGGGTTTAGGATTTTTTATTTATTTATTTTTAGGTTTATTTTTTATGTTTAGGTTTTTACTTCATTTTTATTTTATTTTATTTTTTGTTTAGTTTATTTTTATTTTAGGTATAGTTTTTAATTTATTTAGGTATTATTATTTATTTTTGTTTAGTTTAGGTTTTTATTTATTTTATTTTAGTTTAATTTTTATTTATTTATTATTATTTTTTAGGTTTAGGTTTTAGTTTATGTTTTTATTTTATTTTATGTTTTCATTTTTTATTTTTTGTTTAGGTTTATTTATTTATTTATTTTATAGGTTTTATTTAGTTTAGGTTTAGGTTTTTTAGCTTTTTAGGGTTTAGGGTTTAGGGTTTAGGTTTTAAGTTTTTATTTGAGGTTTTATTTTTTTAGTTTAGGTTTAGGTTTATTTTTAGCTTATTTTATTTTATTTAGTTTAGTTTATATTAGGTTTAGGTTTTGGTTTTATTTATTTTAATTTAATTTATTTTATTTTAGGTTTAGGTTTATTTTGTTTATTTTAATTTTATTTTTGGTTTAGTTTTTATTTTTAGTTTAGGGTTTGGGTTTTATTTTTTATTTATTCTTAGGTTTTATTTTTAGCTTTATTTTTTAGGTTTTGTTTTTTAGTTTTTATTTTATTTTATTTTAGGTTTATTTTATTTTTATTTTACGTTTAGTTTTTATTTTACTTAGATTTTTTATTCGTAGGATTATTTTATTTTTTAGTTTAGTTTAGGTTTTTATTTATTTAGTTCATTTATTTTTATTAGTTTAATTTATTTTATTTTTAGGTTTAGGTTTATGTTTTAGTTTTGGTTTTTAATTTAGTTTATTTTTTATTTTATTTATTTTTTATTTTTTATTTTATTTTTAGGTTTATTTAGTTTGATTTAGGTTTTTTAATTTTTAGGGTTCAGGGTTTAGTGTTTAGGGTTTAGGGTTTAGGGTTTTATGACCTAGGGTTTAGGGTTAGAGTTTAGTGTTTAGGTTTAGGGTTTAATGTTTAGGCTTTAGCATTTAGGGTTTTTGGGGTTTAGGGTTAGCTTAGGGTTTAGGCTTAGTTTAGGGTTTGGGGTTTAAGCTTTAGGCATTAGAGCTTAGGGTTTTTATTGTTTAGGTTTTAGGGTTAGTTTAGGGTTAAGGTTAGGGTTATGGTTTTTTAGGGTTTAGGGTTTAGGGTTTAAGGTTGTAGGTTTATGGTTTAAGATTTAGAGTTAGTTTTATGGTTTAGGGTTTAGGGATTTTTTAAAAAAATTAAGCAAACCAATAGGTTTAGGTTTATTTAGTTGATTTAGTTTATTTTTTATTGATTTTTATTTTATTTTATTTTATTTATTTATGTTTATTTTTTATATTTATTTAGTTTAGTTTATTTATTTTAGTTTAGGTTTTTTCTTTATTATTTAGGTTTAGGTTTATGTCTAGTTTTTAGTTTAGTTTTATTTTTATTTTAATTCTTTGGTTTAGGTTTTATTTTTTGTTTTTAGGTAAATGTTTTTTATTTTATTTTTTTAAGTTTAAGTTTTAGGTTTTTATTTAAGGTTTATTTTTAAGTTTATTTTTTTTTAGTTTAGGTTTAGGTTTATTTTTAGTTTATTTTATTTTATTTAGTTTAGAGTTTAGGTTTAGTTTATTTTATGTTTAGGTTTAGGTTTTACTTATTTTAGGTTTAGGTTTTGGTTTTATTTATTTTAGTTTAGGGTTTAGGGTTTAGGGTTTAGGGTTTACGATTTAGGGTTTCTTGGGTCCAAGTCCGGATGTGAATAGTGGAGGGTTGTGTTAGGTAGTCAACAACCAGTGTAAAACTTGTCGAAATAATCATGACATGAATCCTTTAAATCATTGTGTTAATGCTAGAGGCGTCCGCAGCGTCTTGTAAGCGAATCTAGTGAAAAATGTGCTAGAACCGCTGCATGCACACAGAGTGCGTGTTAAATAAGCAAGGGTTCCCATATTATGGAAGGATGGCAAAAGTTAGTCCATGAAACTGGAATTAGGTTAGGATCTTGGAATATAGGTACTCTTATAGGTAAATTAATGGAATTAATAGATATTATGGTTCATAGAAAGATAAATATTTTATGTGTTCAAGAAACTAAATGGGTTGGGGAGAAAGCCAAGGAGATTGATAGTTTAGGTTTTAAACTTTGGTATTCAGGTAAAAGTCGAACTAGAAATGGTGTAGGTGTGATTATAGATAAAAGTTTGAAGGATAATATTATAAATATTAATAGATGTGGAGATAGAATTATAACTTTAAAGATTATTATTGATACTAAGATTATCAATGTTATAAGTGTCTATGCTGCTCAAGTAGGTTTGGAGGTAAGCGCAAAAGAAAATTTTTGGAATGAATTAGAGGGATTAATACAAAGATACCTCTTGAAGAAAAAGTATTTATTGGAGGAGATTTAAATGGACATGTTTGGAGTGGTAGAAGATTTTAAAGTATTCATGGTGGTTATGGATTTGGAGTGACTAATGAAGAAGGTAGGACTATATTAGATTTTTCTTTAGCTTATGATTTTTGTAGTTGCTAACACTTTATTTAAGAAAAGAATGAACATATTATTCTTATAAAAATGGATCTAGTAAAACACTGATTGATTATTTTGATAAGAAAAATAGATCGCTTAGATTGTAAAGATTGTAAGGTCATTCCAAGTGAAATCTAAGTACCCAACATCGATTGTTAATTTTAGATTTTTAGATGAAAGGTTGTGAGAGAAAAAATAAACCAAATTATTGTCTTAAAATTAGATGGGGACACTTAAAGAACACAAATAAAAATATTTTTAAGAGCAAGCTACAAGAGATTAGAATTTGGGATGTTCATGAGGAAGCTAACATTATGTGGGAAAAAAATAGCAGGTGAAATTAAGCAATTGCTAAAGATGTGCTTGGAGAATCAAAAGAAAAAGCTTCTTTTAATAAGAATAGTTGGTGGTGGAGTCAGAGTATGCAAGAAAAGATAAAAAATAAGAAGTTATGTTATAAAACTTGGTTTAGATGTAAAAACTCAGAGAATTGGGAAAGATATAAAGTGGCCTCTAGAGATTCTAAGAAAGCAATATATGATGCAAAAAATTTAGATTTTAGTGATTTATACAATAGATTAGATACCAAAGAAGGTGAAAGATGTATGTATAAGTTAGCCAACCAAAGAGATAGAGAAGTAAAGATATAGTTCAAGAGGTGTATTAAGGATGAAAATAATAAAATGCTTTTTTTAGAAAAGGATATTGAAAATAGGTGGATGAGGTATTTTGATAAACTTTTCAATGAAGGATCTTAAAGTACGATTGATTTTAGCAACCTTAATACCTAAACAAAATAGAGAGAATTTCATTTTTATCATCATTAGTAAATAAGTTAGTGAAGCTTTAAAGAAAATGAAATGTGGAAAAGCAAGACGGATAATATTCCAATAGAAGTGTGGAAATGTTTAGGAGATCAAGGAATTTCTTGGCTTACAAATCTTTTAATGTCATTTTAAAGACTAAAAAGAGGCCGTGATGAGTGGAGAAAGAGTTAGTTCCTATATTTAAGAATAAAGTGATGCACAAGAGTGTGCAAATTATAGAGAATTAAGTTAATGGTCCATACATTAAAATTATGGGAGAGAGTAATTGAGCATAGGTTACGATGTGATACAAAAGTTTCTCACAATAGTTTGGTTTCATGTAGATCTACTATGGATGCTATACATTTGTTAAGGGTTTGATGGAGAAGCATAGAGAAAGTAAGGAGGATCTACATATGATATTTATTGATTTAGAGAAAGCTTATGATAAAGTTTCAAGAGATGTTCTTTGGAGAGTTCTAGAATAGAAAGGAGTTAATATTGGTTATATTCAAGTCATTAAGGATATGTATACTAGAGTTGTTATTTGTGTCCAAACAAGGAGGATTAGAAAATATTTTCCTATTTAGCTTGGATTACATCAAGGATCTTTAAGCCCTTATCTTTTACTTTAGTTATGGATGTTCTTACTAGGCATTTACAAGAAGATGTACCTTGGTGTATGCTTTTTATTGTTTTGACATTCTTCTTGTTGATAAGACTAGAGGGAGTCCATAAAACTTGAATTATGAGGTCAACTCTAGAGTCTAAAGGTTTTCATTTAAGTAGATCTACTAATATATGTAGTGTAATTTTAGTAGAAGTTCTAGTGGTAGTGTGACATTAGGTGATCAATTCATTAATTAGAGTGAGCATTTGATATTTAGGCTCTATTGTTCAAAATGATGGTGAAATAGATGGAGATGTTATTAGTAGAATTCAAGTTGGATGGTTGAAGTGGAGGAATGCATCTGGCCTATTTTGTGATAGAAAAGTTCCACTTAAACATAAGGGAAAATTTTATAAGATGGTGGTAAGACCTGCAATGACATATGGTAAAGACATGTTGGCCAATAAAGAGAAGCATAAGACTAAGTTAAGTGAGAGATGAGGATGCTTAGGTGGATGAGTATTTTACTCTTAGAGATAGAATGCAAAATGAGTATTAGAGAAAAAGTTGGAGTAGCTCCAGTGGTAGATAAGATTAGGAGAGTCACCTTAGATAGTTTGGCCACATAAAGCGTCATTCATCCGACTATTAGGAGAGTATGCATTAGATTTTCCTATGTTAAGAAAGGTAGAGGTAGACATAAAAGACTTGGTTAAGATGTATAAAATGATCTTAGTATTCTTGATTTAAATGAGAATTTGACACATAATAGGACACAATGGAGATGAAGGATTCATGTAGCCGACCCCACCTAGTGGGATTAAGGCTTATTATTGTTGTTGTTGTTTATTTTAGTTTAGCTTTATGTTTATTTTATTTTATTTATTTTTTGTGCAGGTTTTTTTTAGTTTATGGTTTAAGTTTTATTTTTTATTTATTTTTAGGTGTTATTTTTAGGTTTATTTTTTAGGGATAGGTTTTTATTTAGTTTTTATTTTATTTAGGGTTTTGTGCCACCATCCTTTAAGATCTTTGATGGTAGTGGGACAATGATAACACATTATATTTTAGAGCGGATGTGACACTAGTGATAGAATATATTCTTCTTCCTTTTTTATTAGTCAGTGTTGCTTTGATTATCATCAACTGCTCAGGTTCTGAAGACTTTGTTGAGTTGAGCACCACTCATCAAGAGGTTTGTTAGAGCTAGCAAGGATCATCAGAGGTGACCTCATTATGGAGAAATAGAAACTCAATGAGTCCTTTGTTGATTACATTCTTGTGGCACAACCAAGCATGAAATCAACCATAACCCAGAATCACAACTTCTCAAGAATATCCACCACCCAACCTCTTCATGTCAGGGCTTTACCGCCAAAAAATTTGAGAAATTAATCAACTCGCCAACCAATAATAGGAAGTTAAATAGTTTCTCTTAGAAATCATCAGGCCCAAGCCAGAAGGTGTTTGAGAAGAGCCAAAGACAACTCAGGACAAAGGGAAGCTTCAATTTGAGAGTCACTAGCTCAACATTCTTTACCACCTCCTCTTCCACCCTTTAACCATCATAGGCCATAGCACCACAATGACTTATTTCCACCAGCCACTTAGAATTGGTATCTCATCCATCATCGTAGCTACTTTCCACCCACTCAGATATCTAAATAAGCATAAGAGGGAGGTTTTAGAAAATCTTTAAGAATCTCTTAAAACATTTCGCCACTAGCTTAAGAGGCCTGAGGAATCTGAGCAATGATTCTAACTATTTCCCCAACCACCGCATGTTTATCTTTAGGATTGTATCAATTTTTAAGGACTATAAAGCAACTACAAGTTGAGATCCATAGTTATCCCTTGAATACTTATGAATAAATCATAGCTCTAGTATAATCTTGGGGATACTTCATCATCTTAAGACCAAAAGAAGTTAGTATCCTCCCAATTTAAACCTCTAAGAATATCTCTAAGATCAGAAGCTTTCCTTGTATCATGAAGTAGCTCAAACCTCCAGCACCAAGGAAGTTTGTTAGTTGCAAAGGATAACTCGTCAGGTGATAGCCCAAAGTGTGAATAACCTCCATAGGATGCTCCACCCATGGATATGCTTATGGAGGACCAAGCCAGAGTTGATTACAATGTCCTAGCTCACCTTAGAAAGTTTCTAGCTAAGTTAAGCATATACGACACCCTTGTCTTATCCAAAGAGATGAGGGAATCTCTAATCAAGGCCTTACTTGATCTAGAGGTATGCTTAGCTCAGCTGACAGCTACTAAAGAGGAGCCATGCTACTTGAAGGATATCTTAGGAGTTACATTCAGCGATGAAGACTTACTCATAGGACCACAGAGCACAATCACCTCTTTTCATTACAATGGATGTTGGAAGATATAGGCTATCTAGAGTTGTGGTTGAACCAGGTGTATCATTCAACATTATGAGTCTAAGAACCCTTGCCTACTAGAGGATCGACATCTCCAAACTCCAAAAAAGAAAATGATGAGAGATTCAATGAACATGGTAAGAGGGCCTTGTGTTTATTTTTGGGTGGGTACTTTTGAGGTGATCAAGTACAACATTGAGGTATGATGTACTATCTCAAAAGATAGAGGCATCCCTATAATGGACTTAAATAAGGACTCCTAAGGCATGTTGGGTCTATGAATGTACCAGAGATTTTTCCTCTACTTTACATGGATGAATAAAGTAGGGTATGCATTAAAGCAAGTTCTTAGGTTCCCTATGGAGGCAAGCCTCCATAGTTAATTACATCTTAGAAAATGAAATTTCTTAAGAATACTCTCAATTAGAGAAGACAATTATCAGCTCCAAAGATTTCAAGGTTAGACTATCAAAAGATTGGTTGTATTTAGAAAACCAATTGGGAAAGTTCAAGGAGAAGACTTATTTTGGAATCTAAATGAAATAAGTAAGAAATGCTCATGATTCTAGGAAGCCTAGTGAGCTTTCTAGTTTATTCTATGGTTGGGCTTTATAGTTTTGAAGTTGAAGAGATTTATATGTTTTGAGTTGAAATTTAATTACATTACTAGTGCTTATAATCCGCCAACATAAGGTTGTGGGAATGCCTAAGAGGTGAGGATTTATGCTCATAGCCCAAAGAAATAGCTACTTGGGATCCTAAATCTAGGGAGCTTTAGTACATCTAATGCACTACCTAAATCTAAGTGACGGGTGGATATAAGAGAGAATAAATTGTCTGACTTCTAGACTTAACAGCCTGGTGTGGTCGCCCGCTAACTTGTCCTACATTTATAAAACTGTGTAGTCTGGTCTTATGAATTGCAAGATAGCTAGGGTAGTTATTTAATTAGAAAGAGACTAAAGTCCTAAACACACTCTCTAAGAGACTAGAGCATGAGTGGTATGAGCATATGGCTTAATCTATAGATGCAAAATCTTTTCAAATTTTATTTCATTTTAGACACATCATTTTGACAGAGGCCTTTGGATTTCTTATGCCTAAATGCATGATGAAATAGGTTATGGGTCAAATCAACTAGAAGAAGGTGTTCTCCATAATAAGGGATGCCCTCACAGGTCAAGCATTCCTTTATCATGCAAAGAGAGAAAGAATATGCATGCATGATGTGAAACATACAACCATACAACTAAGGGGTTGCTAATTCTTTTAATTATCTTATTTATGTCTTAGGTTTATGATGAGGTTATGAGCTATTTATTAGTGAGTGATTATTGGGTAGAAAAGTTATTTTTATCCTAAGAGCTTAATCGTATCCAAGCCACACATTAAAGCATAAATCATTTAAGAAACTATGAAAAGCATGCCGTCCGAATGCACAATGTAAACATAAGATCAAACAATTACATAAACTATCATAAAAGAATAAAACATCGATGCGGTTGGGTACCACTGTACAACCCGAATGGAGAAAAGATGGGTAGCCTAGCTCTACCCTTATACAACCTAGAATATGAAAGAAAAATTATAATTGTTTTAAATCTATGGGGGTCTTCTTTCTTCATATCTCCATTTATGATTTGGTTCCTACTTTAATTTGGTTGGTGGTTCTTGCTTCAAAGGAATCATAGGGCACCCCAGGACATAGCCTTCTGACCACTGCTCATCCTAATCCCTCATAACACTAATCCCAATTCCTATTGCAAAAATTACATTCTTGTGGGAAAAGTAAATCTAACTACACCTACAAAATAGAGGTTAGCTAAATATACATATAATCCCAAGAAGTTGTATTTATAATTTGGACTTAGCACCCTATACATGGGTAACTAAGCCCACCTATCCTAACTTGGATTATGCTTAAGGCTTTAAGCAACTTCTGAAAAGAGCATTCAAATTTATTTTTAAGCATCCCTTGAGCATAATCCCCTATATAAAACATGATTAGGCTAATATTGACCTATCATCCACTCAACAAAGCATACACCCTAACATCCAATCTAAAATAACACATCATAAAATAAAACATAGATCACATCATACACCATCCTAACTTAGAGCTAGAAGTGGTGACTTAATTCTAATGTGTGTATTAAGGTTTTGGTGTGGTAAGTCTTGTTAGGCATTATTGTTATTTTTTCTAAGTTGAAATTTTAACATGAAAGGTTGATTTCACTTGAAGTAGTTTAATTGATTTGAGAATTTTAATTTGTGTTTCCTTTTGTTTCATTTGATTACACTTAGAAACTAAGTGTTATAAAGAGAGGAAAAGAGGATTGTCCTCTTCCATCCATACCTTAAGTCACTTTCTAAAGTATATTAATTTGATTTAGTTCTCTTTAGTGAATGGCTTATTAAATGAATTAATTAATCCTAAGTTTAGGTTCACTTTAAATAATCCTATTCAAAATTAAAGGCATCTTAAGATTAAATTGATTGAATTACTACCACATGACATATATTAAATCATTCTTTCCATCACATGTAACATGCATACGATTTAATCCTAAGTGTATCTATACATGCAACATATTTTAGCACACTTAAATGATGAATGTATGTGAATATTTAGAATTTATATTTTATTTGATTGCATTATTTAAACATATTAATTTAAAAATTTATCCAAATTCTTATACCAAAAAGACATAAGAATAAAAATAACTGGCATGTGCCATTGTTAAACTAGGAAGTGAGGTAATCAAATGACTTTCTTGGAGCTAGCTAATGCATCGTATTCTTGGGATGTCCAGACTATATACCCATTTACATTCAAACATATGTAAATTCATATACATGAACATAGGAAGTAAGCTCCAAATCATATGGCTAATTAATTCAACCACTTAGTCAATTATGAATGCATGCAATTTTAATGTAAAATGGGATTTTCATTCTAATCACATATACATATACATGTATAAAGATATAGGCAAGTATGTCATTGTTAAACAAGAAAGTGAGGTAATCAAATGACCTCCTTGGGGCTAACTAAAGCCACATATTCCCGGGATGTACAGACTATATACTTGCTTTTCTTGGACACACATGGATGTATGCATAAATAAGGGAAAGAAAACCATGCAAAGATTGTATATTTTTTATTGAATCATTTATATATGAATTAAAGCTCCATCCAAATTCTATTGTTGAAATACATAAGAATGAAATCAAATGGGTACATGCTATTGTTAAACCATGGAAGTGAGGTAATCAAATGGCCTCCTTGGGATAGCTAAAGCCTCGTGTTCCCGAAATGTCCAGACTATGTACCCATTACCATTCAATCTTATATAAATCAACAATTGAATAGAGGAAATAGAACTCCACATTCATACACTTAAGCTATAAGCACATGCTTTTCTTATGTATTTATAACTAGCATCATAACACATATTATTATTCATTTATAAGCTTTTGAAAAATACATTTGGATTTAATAGTGATAATAGCCACTCATATATTAAATTAAATCAACACATGCAAGCTTACATAAAGGAAATCCATTTTATTTTACTTGATTTTGAAAAGATGGATGCATGAATTCAAATGACATACCAAATTTAACATGATTGGAAAGAGGACAATCAAATATAAGCATGTGATTCATTCAACCAAACTAGTTCTTAAGGACAATAAAATCAAATAAGATTATTTAAAGAAAACCAAAGCTTCTTTATTAATTGAGTTTTGGATTTGATTTGATTTAAAGAGGAGAAGAGAAATCATCGCTATTTTAAACCCATTCCCACATTAGTGATTTGGTTTAATTTAAGTAAATGTAATTAAGTTGATTTTATGGGTTAATTAAGTTGAACCCTTAATTAGATGAATTAGTTACCATTACCTATGTCACCTTAAACTAATTAACTAAATAATTATGAGCCAACATGATATGAATGGAAAATAAACTTGCAATGATCCTAGGAAATAAAAGAGGCCTAAGGCAATTTGTTCATGATTAATAGTTAATTAGATTAAGGGACTTTATTAATTACTCTTATGGTTTTCCCACACATATGGACTAACCATAATTTCATTAAACTCTTATAAGTTATTAAATACCTAAAGAGCTACCCCATGATTTAATTAATTAAGGTCTGATGTGATTATGATTTGAATTTGATTAAGTTATATAATTAATTAGTTAAACCTTAATTAATTTCATTTTAAAGAAAAGGGTGAAATGAACTTTGGGAAAGGGGTCCCAACCCTATTTCTTAATTCACTTACTGTTGAACAATGATTAGTAAACTTAATTAACCAATTTATTACTATTCATGGGATTAATTAATGATTAATTAAGTTAAAAGAGTAGTTAAGGTTTAATTTGTCAATTTTCCTAACTAAGTGAGAAACAAATAAGAAAATCATGGGAGGCAGAGGTCATCCCAATAAATTATCTCACAAAATTGGGATTAATTACTTAAGTAATTAAGCTAATAAATTTTGAAATTAAACCTTAATTACTGTTCAAAATTAGTTAAGATCATTTTAATTAATTCTCCTCTGAAATACCTTTAATGAGTTTTTATTTCTATTTTTTTGATTTTGCTATGATTTTTAGAAGTTTCAGCCATTAGAAAAGATTAATTAAACCTAATTAAAGCCTAATCCTATTGGTGCCATGTGCCATGCTAACGCGGCACACTTTCCATGTGGCACCGCGGGATTGGCTACTTAAAACTTATCTGACTCAGCGCCTACATGGCGGCGGTGGACGCGCTTTCTCGTTCATGATCCGGTCTAAGATTGGATGGCTATGATTAATCCCATAGCTTAATAAGATTAGATTAGATTGATCTAGCAAATCTAATCATGACCGTCCATTCTGATCAAGCAATGGACATGTGATCTAATGTCACACGAGTGAGGGAGAATGGAGTCTGTCTGCCATTGCTCACTTGATCTGAGCTTACCCAAGCACGGATCAACCCCAAAAAGATCCCACACTTTCATGACATCAATCGGAGGGGATCCAATAGTCAAGATCACACGAGTTGCAAGTTTTCTTCAAAATGCTCCAACCCATGTTTTCCTAAGGATTTATTTTGGAAGCATACCTCACTAGAGCTGAAGACCATCACTTTGAATGGTTGAGGAAGCTTCAAATAGTGGAGATGAAGTCCAGTTGACTAGCAATTGGATTAATTCCTCGATGTTTGCTCAGAAGGCCAAGAATTGATGATTTAGAGCTCAGCTTTGATCGAAGTCCTACCTCCGGTGCTCATGAAGCTTAGGAGATGATTTATTCTTGCTTGATGAGGCCTGAAGAAGGTGCATAAAATGTTATTTTGATTTTGATGAAGAAATGGGAATTTCTTATTTCGGGATGGATGGGAATGACATTTTTTGATCGAGGAATGAGCTAAGGAGCATAGGGAATGGCTCTAGAAGCTCATTTTTGAGTAGTTTGGGCTATGAGGAAGGATGTTTCTATGTATACCCCCCTTAATCTTGATCGGATGGTTGGATTGGGTTTGGATTCTAGTGGTCGTCTGGCCATCTCAAAGAGTCGTGGGTGGCAAGGAGGAGGTGAGTTGGCTCAGCTTGGTTGGTTGAAGGTGTAGAGGTGGCTGCCAATGAAGAATCATGGGTGTCCTATGGGTTTTGAATGCTCCAATGTGGAGGGTGAGGTGATTTTACCTCCCATGGGTCAGTTGGGCAATGTCCTAGGTGCTTAGGAGGACCATTGAGAGAGTACTAAGTGTCCAAGGATTGGAAATGACCACTTACATAGGTGATTTATCTCATGTGATGCCCTTGACCCAAGGGTAGAATGATCATTTATCATTGGATTTGATTTGGGCAAATTTGAAATGAGCCAAAAGAGGGTTAGCCCAAATTTTAAGTCAATTGGAGTTGATTTGGTTAGGTTGGGTCAAGTTTGCCAATTGGTCAAATTGGGTCAAACCAAGGGTTTGGTCAAGTTCATGTGATCATTTGGGATGATTTGGCTCAATTGGTTTGGTTTAGTTTATCTTAGATTTGATTTTGGCTCATTTAAATTCATTTGGGTCAAATGGGTTAAGTTGACAAATTTGACTAAATTGGCCAAATTGGCTTGGGTTTGGTATTGGTTTGGCTTTAGTTGACCAATTGAAGATGATTGTAGTTTTGGTTTCAATTAATTTGAATTGTTTTGATTTAGGCCAACTTGAACCTTTAGGTCAATTTGGGCTCAGGTCAATAGGTTCAATTGGGTCCAATCATGGCTTTGGTCAAGTTCAACAATCAATTTGGAATGAACTGATTGGCTTGGTTGCAATCAATTTGGGTTTATATTTTATTTGACTTAATTTGATTTTTTAGGTCAATTTGGGTCAACTTGGGTCAAGAGGGCCAATTGGGTTTATTTTGACAAGGTCAAGTCATATTCAAATATTGATTTTGATTTGGTATGAATCATTGGTTTCAAAGGATTTTATAGTTGCAGTTGTTAGTTTGGGTTCATATGGTTAAGGGTTGACTTGGTAAAATGACCAAGTTGACTTGATTTGATTTTGTGATAATTGATCAATATGATCAATAATCATGATGAAGGTTTTGATGGGCTTGGTTATTAATTTGGGTAGGATTAAAATTGCTCAATAGTCAAATTGGCCATTTGTCAAGTGGACCATTGGTTTAGTTGGGTTTGATTTTTGATTAGTTTAATTTTAAATGATATTTATATATGATTTGATTGATATAAAATTCAATTGATTGTTGTAAATGGGTTTTGTTTGATTAACATTTCAAGTTAGGGTTGTTGGGTTTGATTTAATTTTGGTTTGGCTCATTTGAATGTAGATTTGATTTATATTTAGAAGATGATTGAAGATATAAATTGATTATGAGAAAATCAATTGAATTTTGATTTTGGATTAAGAATTTGGCTAAGTCCATGGAGTTTGGTCATGTGGCTTAAGTTCAATTTGATTTGGTTTGACTTGGGTTGATGATTTATATGTTGGATTTTAAATTTGTGAAGATTATTGAAAATATGATTGATTTATGAAGAGATCAATTTAGTTTGAATTAATTTGGATTAAGATTTAAAGTCCATGGATAGGTCATATGGCTTAAGGGTTTGATTTAATTTTTATTTAGTTTGATTTATTTGATCTTTGAATGTAGATTTGATTTATATTTAGAAAGATGATTGAAGATATAAATGATTATGAGAAAATCAATGATTTTGATTGATTGGATTAAGGTTCTGTCCTGGATATGTCATATAGTTAGGAAGGGTTTCATTTGATTGATCATGGGCTTCACCTGGTTTTGAACAGTTTGGATTTGATATGAATTTGATGTTCAATTGAACTTGGTTGGTTTGAAAAGGAACATGGATTTGAAAAAAGTGTGGGTGTGGATTATCTTAAAAGGATAACCTAATGGGTTAACCCTTAAGTATAGCTTAGGAAGTGTTTACCTAATTGTTAGATGTGTCTTATGACTAGGAAAGTCTTAGTGTCTAGAAGACTCCTAAGTCTAAGATGGAATATAATCTAGACTCCAAAAGTAGGTCATGGCCTTAGTTCTATAGTGTTGCCCTTTATATATATAAGATTGGTAGACTAAAGCCAAGTTTCACATTATAAACTTAGATACATCTTTCAACACTTTGTTTGGAAGTAGGATACATGAGAACAACATAGTTCCATCTTTCTTCAAAAAGGTATGAAGTTGGTGAGAGGTGGGATCATCTATATGTGGAGATCTCAAGCCATGATAGTTCATTTAGGTGGTTGATATTTGAGGATGCAACACTACCTCCTCTAACAAGTTTATTTTCACAAACTTGGAGAAAGTTTAAAAATAAAAGAAAAAGAAAAAGAAAAAGAAAGAGAAAAGGAAAGAGAAAAAGAAAAAGAAAAGAAAAGAGAAAATGAAAAAGAAAATAAAAGGCAATAGAAATAGACTTTTCAAATCACATTAACTCATATGAGAGTCACTTAGAAACTTCAGATGATCTAGATGATTTTGAAGTCAAAGATGCACCACTAGAGTTCAAAGAAGAGAACAAGTCAACCATCGATGAGCTCAAAGAAATTAACCTAGGAATTGAAGAAGATCCACACCCGACATACATCAGTTCTTTATTGAATGAAATTGAAACCAATGATATAGTTAGGCTATTTACTAAGTTTAAGGACTGCTTTGCATGGAGTTTTAAAGAGATGCACGTAGTGGTCCAAAAACCAGTAATAGAGCCAAGCTAACCCTATCAAGCAAGCTCCCAGATGCATGCAATTAGACATAGAATAATAAGTCATTTATAAAGTTAAGAAATTGATCGATGCTGGCTTCATTCGGGAAGAAACATACCCTACCTGGTTAGCCAACATAGTCCCAATTAAGAAAAAAAATGGTCAAATTCACATATAGTTTGATTTTGGAGATTTAAATAAGGTATGTCTGAAAGATGAATTTCCACTACAAATCTTAGAGCTGATGGTGGACATTGTCTCATCTCATGTAGTCTTCTCTTTCATAGATGGCTCATCTAGATATAACCAAATAAAGATGGCCCCTAAAGATGAAAGAAACACTACTTTTAGAACTCCCGATCAGAATTTATTGTTATAAGGTCATGCCTTTTAGCCTTAAAAATGTTGGTGCTATATGCTAGTGGCCTATGACTCAAATCTTTGATGAACTCATTCAAGATCAAGTTGAGTGCTATGTTGATGATCTCATGGTTAAAAGTAGAGAAAAGGAAGACCATCTCTTTGACTTGAGAGTAGTTTTCAAATAGTTAAGATAATTTAACCTCAAAATGAACCCCATGAAGTGTGTATTCAGAGTAGGTTCAGAAAAATTCATTGAGTTTGTTGTTTGACACCATGGATTCAAAATCAATCCATAGAAGATCAAGTCGATATTAGAATAGCCACCCCCTAAAAGTTTAACTCAACTCGGATCATTCTAAGGGGCTTGGACTATCTAAGATGCTTTATATCCAACCTATCGAAGATGTCACTCATTCTCAACTCTTGTTAAAAAGGATGCCAAGTTCAAGTGGGATGATAAGTGTGAGCATGCCTTCGAAGACATCAAGCATTACCTGATTATGTGATCGATTCTAGCAGCCCCTATCCCATGCAAGCTGCTCATACTTTACACGACTGTGTTAGATGACTCCCTTGGTGCTTTGTTGGCCCAAGCCAATGATGAAGAGAAGAAAAATGTACTCTACTACCTGAGTCATTATATAATCCATGCTAAGGCTAATTATCCACCCATTGAGAAGCATTGCCTAACTTTAATCTTTGCATCCCAAAAGCTACACCACTACATGCTTCCTCATAAGGTGAACTTAATCTCTAGGATCGATCCACTACAATATCTCATGACACAGCTGATGCTATCCGGACGGTTGGAGAGATGGTTCATGATCCTCTCATAGTTTAACATTACCTTCATACTCTTTCGTGTGGTAAAAAGATAAGCGTTAGTAGATTTCTTTACAGCACACTCGCTTCCTTCTGACTCTTCTCTTAGTGATGATCTCCCCGATAGAAAAATCATGAACTTAGGGGACACTAGTATTCACCACCGGGACATGTACTTTGATGGTGCTGGCTTCCTCTCAAAGAGGAGAAGAACCACAATCTCATATTCTAAGAAAGGCAGGAGTAGAAATAGTTCTCTTAACTCTGGACAATGATGTGATGAGATTCTCATATCATCTATCCAAGCCTTGCACCAACAATGAAGCTGAATAAGAGGCTCTGATTGTAAGTCTAGAGTTAGCCATTACTCTAAGCATCTATAACATCAACATCTTCAGGGATTCTAAGCTAGTTATCAACCAAATCATTAGGTCCTATAAGATTATAAATCCCAAGCTCCATCACTACCATAAGTACACCATGGAGTTATTGGCTCAAATCTCAGAGGCTACCATTTATAAGATTCCTCGAAGAGAAAACACTGTAGCATATGCTTTAGCAAAGCTTTCCAAGGAGTTGGCTTGTCTGGAGGATGATTCCATATCAATAATGGTCCAAAATAGATAAGTCTTATCCCTTATTGATATTGAACTCATCAAAAAGTACTCTTTTGAAGGGGAGGTTTTCATTGCCAAGAAGGATGAGGAGTTAGATTAGAGGCAACCATTCATGGATTACCTAAATAAAGACAAACTACCTCAGGAGAAGTCCCAAGCCCATTAGATGAAGTAGACAGCACTTTCCTATGCTCTTGTGGATGGTGTATTATACCGAAGATCCTTCAATAATATGTGGTTATGTTTTTTAGATAAGAACAAAGCCCGTAAGATCGTGATTGAGGTAAACTTAGGATTATGTGGATCCAACCAATATGGTCTGATGATGGAAGCCAAGATCAAGAGACTAGGATACTACTAGTCATCGATGATCAAATATTGCATGGATATGGCTAGGCGATGCCACCAATGTCAAATACACGGTGTGGTCCTATGCCAACCACCCAACATTTTACATCCTACATTGGTCTGATGTCCATTCGAGTGTCAGGGTACCGACATTATGGATACGATAATCTTCCTTCTTCCAAGGGTCATTGGTTCATCTTAGTTGCTATTGAGTACTTTTCCAAATAAGCAAAGGGGATTTTGCTCAGAGAGGTCATAACTCAGCATGTCTCTAGTTTTTTAGAACCATATTATATATAGGTTTGGATTTCCTTGATGAATTATATCTGATAATGGTACTGCATTCAAGAGCACCGAGATCAACAACTTTACCTAGAGACACAACATTGATTGGAGATATTCTACCATCAACTACCCGAAGGAAAACGGTCTAGCAGAAGACTTCAATGAAACTCTCATCCAAATAATAAAGAAGACACTGAGCAAAAATAAGAGATAGTGGCATGAGTGCTAGTTGAAGCCTAGTGGGCACTGCATATATAGAACTCCAACTTAGTTTACTCCTTTCTCCTTAGTGTATGGCTCCAAAGCCACTCTACCATTAGAAGTCCAACTCCCATCACTAACGATGGTTGTGGGTAGCAAGATCATAACAGAGCAGAATGCAAGTTGCGATTAGAAGAGCTTGAAGTTTCAGAGGAGAGACGCCTGAGGGCATGCCAAAACCTCAAGTTGTACAAAGCTAAAATGATTCAAGCTCATAAGAAATTAGTTTGTCCTAGAGGTTTTCAAGGATGAGAGCTTATAATAGTTCTAAGGAGATCGATTATTGCCATCATAAGATGGGAGGCAAGTTTGAACCCACATGGGAAGACCCTTTTGCCATAGAGAAGGCCTACCAAGGAGGATCTTATCAGCTTATTAGTCATAAGGGAGAGCACCCAATGCTTCCAATCAATGAGCTCTACATAAAGAAATATTATAAATTATGTTTGAAAATAATTATCATCAATGAAAATTTCATTTCAAATTCAATCTCCTCCATGTTGAAAGTATTCTTTTAAATCGCCATAATATGTTTAAGGTAGGTGTAAGGAACCCGAAAGTGACGATCCTATCCTTCATGAACAACACACAAACACAAACATAAAACATATAAAACAAACACATATCTTTTATCTCGGGATACTCTGAGTTGAGATAACACCCCCAATGACACTCACTCAATAGTTGCTCTAGGTCAGGCTGACATGCTACCCTGCTAGTGTGTCACCCCAATAATCATCTTGCTTTCAAGATGTAAGTCTGCTACACTTTCCTTCCTTACTTAAACACTGCACACTAATGAGCGCCTTATTAGTTTGGTAGGCCTTATTGTGTTGTCGATAAGTTATCTCATGTTGGCTTCATTTAAGAGGATGTGAGTCTGTTACACTTTCTTCTTAGATTAGCCTTTGTGTACTGACTGGATCAAGTATATTTGAGGTTAGGATAAGTCCCATAGTGGCTCCTTACCTTCTGACTGCTTCAAGTCTAGGTCTAATCCTTCCTCAGTGCTCCCTGCTTAGTAGTCACTCTAGGTTAAATAACATCTATCTTGCCAATGATAGACTATCTCGATGATTAGTTTCATTTAGAAAGTTGTAAGCCTACATGATTTCTTTATAGATTGATCGTTGGACACCAACGGGCACCTTAGGTTGGTTGGTTCTCACTATGCTAATGGAGACACCACTCATGCTGACAGATACACCTTAGGTTCGTTGGTTTTCACACCTTAGGATACACCACTCATGGCATACGTAAGTCTGCTACGCTTTCTTCTTGAGTTAGCCACTGTACACCTATAAGATTTCTTTTCCAGGGCTCAAGATAACGCCCCTAGCAACACCTCCCCTATGGGCACTATATTTGTATCACATCCTTTGCATCCCCATTTAGACACTACCGTTACGATTAGAGGCTTTCCTTTCTAGTAACCACCTGTGGTTGGAGAATCCCCTATGGATGTGCATTCTCCCTTGGTCCAAGAATGAGATAGGTCAAGGATAACATAGCCTTCTTAGTGTGGTCCCTCACACCAACAAGGTCCACGAACATATAAATATATATATATATATATATATATATATATATATATATATATATATATATATATATATATATTCACTTATGGATTAGGAGGACACCCCTAGCAGTACCACATGAATCTTATCTTTAAGGCATTGTTAGCAAACCCCTATAAGAATCACCTAATTACTCTTGAGTTGATATAAGTCCCCAATGACATTCACTCAATAGGCACCCCTAAGTCAAGTTTGATTTATTATGCTACCAATAGGTCACCTTAGCGATTGTTCCCTACTTTAAAAGATGTATGTCTGCCACACCTTCTTCCTAGCACAGTCATTGCACACCGAAAGGCAACCCCTTAGGATTGCTAGCTCTACCCCATAACTAGTAGACTATCCATTTGTATTCTTAAATTTGTGATAGGACAAGTCTGATATTGTCCCTTCTCAGTGGGTCCATCAGACACTGACATGATCCATAAATAAATCTATCAAATTTGACCAAGCTCACATCCCCAATAGATATTCCCTCAATTCAAAATCAAACTAAACCAAACAAACCATACCAAATCACATGAAAATAAATACATTTAACCCTGACTACTTTGAGTTGACATAAGTCCCCAGTGGCATTCACTCAGTAGTCGCCCTAGGTCAAGTATGATTTATTGTGCATCCAATAGGTCACCCAGTAGTTGTTCCTCATTAAGGAAGATGTATGTCTTCTATGCCTTCTTCCTAGCATAAATGTTGCACACTGAAAGGTAACCCCTTAGGTTGGCTAGCTCTACCCTACAGCTGGTAGACTATCTCTTTAGAATTACAAACTAGTGGTAAGTCAAGGTTGATATAGCCCCTTCTAAGTGGGTCCATTGCACACCGCAGGGTCCATACATTAACTCAGATCAAATCAAACCCAATCTAATTTTCCCTTATGGATTTAAATTACACCCTTCTCCCTAGTATAACCCTAAATCATATATAAATAAGTCAAGAAAATAAATTAAATTCAAAACCAACCTCCTTAGTGGAGCCAAATTAAACCAACTCCCCCAATAGAGTCTAAATCAAAGAAATCCAACCAAACCCTTATTCCCAGCGGATACATCCCCAAATAAATCTATGAAATCAAACTCAAATCCTAATTCACAGTGGATAGCCCGAACCTGCTTCCCAAGTAGAAGGTTCATATACTTGATCCCCAGCGAACTCGAGCCCATTTCTCTAGCAGATATGCCTCCACATCAATTAAAATAAAACAAATTAAAGTCAATTCAATCATAATTCCTGATGGATTATTGATTCCTATCCCCAATGGCTCTTCTTTCCATAAATCATATAATGAAATCAAATTCAAACCTTATCCCAAGCATATTTTCTTCTTCTATGCCCTCAACATAGACCCCTCACATGTCATGTCCAATGCATGTGTGATCCCCTAGCGGATCTCCCTCCATGTCCTTGACATGGAATTCTCATCAAATCTTATTTCTTCTCATATGCACACCTTTAATACTTCAACCAAAAGCCTAACAATGTATTCATTCAAATTACATCATCTTAACATTATAATCAACATTTTATGATTTGTGATGCTGCAAGCTCAAACTAACTATTCAATGTCATGCTAAACATATTATAGTGTGAATTAGCACACTATATTATATTATAATATATGATGTCATATTATAGTTTTCTATAATATAATGTATTATCTAACATTAAAGCTCATTAAAATCTTTTAAAAAGAACAAAAAACAAAATTTTCTCAAAATATGAATAATGTTCATTTTAGATGTAAAATTGTTATTTTCCTATTAGAAATGGTACAAAATAGCATAATTTTGTGTTGCTTCTTAGTGTGTGCCATGAATGTGGCCAAATTCTTCCATCTCAACCTTCAAATTAACATTTTGTGAGTTTTGGCCCAATGTATTATAATAAAAGTAAATCATACTAAAAGGTACAATAACATTTAGTAACACACCACCACATTCATATATATGTGAAGTTATATTGTTATGTACATTATATTTTAATATGCTTTCATATAATATATTATCTTACATTACACCTTAAAATGAATAACTTTAAGCAAAAAATTTATAAAATTTGGTTGAAAAATGAACATTTATTTTGGATGCAAAATTCTATTCTTTTGACTAAATGACACACCATAACACACCCCCATTGATGTTCCCTAATGCTTACCTTAAATTTGGCCAAATCCCATCATCTCAGCCTATAAATCATATTTTTATGAATTATACCAGTACAAACTCTACTACATCATACTATCAGAAACTAAAATAAGCTAAATAACAAGTAGTAATACAATATAATGCTATAATGATAATGCTACACTATGTTATGGCATCCTAAATTATAATACACTATAACATATTATATTATATTATATTGCTTATCAAATCAAAAGGGATTGCTTAAGATAAAAATTCATAAAATAAGTCTAAACAATAAAAAACTAAATATTTTAGTTGTATCACTTACATATTTTTAATTGGAACAATATATTATGATGCCATGCACTACCTATTATGAATTTGGCCAAATTCCACCATTTAAAAGTCTAAACCAACATTTTTATAAATAATGCTAGTGTAGTTTATGATGATTGTAAAATACTAAAAGAATTTAAAATGCAATGAATAATATATTATGATATGATTCTATACTATGCAACAACATATAATATTTATTTTGAACATAAAATCTTACTTTTAGACTACAAGTGGTGTAGCACACCTTGGTACTACAACTTAATTCCCACTTCAAATTTAATAAATTTCATCATTTTATTTTTTAAATCAATATTTTTATGATTTATATTAGTATAGACTATAGGGCACAATACCATAATATACTAAGACATTTCAAAACATCTTATAACATCCAAAAACACATCACTACATCTCAGACATATTATGCTACATTATACTATAATATATGGTATTATAATGTTATTTAGGGGTTAGGGTTTAAGGTAATCAAATCTCTAATAGTTAAGGGAAAGTATCTTGAAGACATTTTATTTAGCTACCATAACTATGTTAGGATTAGGCCATTCTTTATATCTACTCATAATGACATCTTTATTCAGGTTTAGGAGGGTATGGAGGTTAGGTTAGTAGGGGTTTATGGTTTGGGAGGGTTTGGGGTTTAGGGTTTAGGGTGTGGAGGTTGTGGGGTTTAGGGTGGTAGGTTGTGGTTTAGGAGGTTTAGGGTTTAGGGAGTGGTTTAGGGTTTAGGGAGGTTTAAGGTTTAGGGTTTAGGGTGGGTTTTAGGTTTAGGGTTTACATTTTAAAGGGGTTTAGGGTTTAAGGTTTTTTAATAGAGAATAAATTCATTCAACATTTCTTCTTTTTGATTTCATTAACCAATAATCACCCCAAGTTTTCTAAGACACAAGTGATGACATAGATAGAAAATGAGCACCAGAGCAAATTAAAAATGATAAGAACCATCTCATAAAGATACAATTCATAAGTAGATCAAATCAATTCTAATTTCTAGTATTCACCCCACCTCTGAGTAGAGGATCCTCCATCATATATCTCTTGCCACCACCACACTGTAACCTCCATCACGCCACCATAACCACCACTCCTCCACCACCACCTCCATATCCACCATCTTGATCCACCACCACTATGATAAGCCACCATCACCTCCACCATTTACAGCCTAGTTGATGGTGATGTTCCTCATCATCTCCCATTCTATTAGTTTAGAAATTTTGGTTTAAATTTTCGCTTTTTAGTGCCAATACCACCACTCTTCCGACCACCACCTCCATATCCACCAGCATCTTCAGATCCCCACCACCACTATGATAACTGTCACCTCCATCTTTACCTCCACCACCAGATTTAGACTGAGCCTAGTTGATGGTGATGTTCCTATCGTCAAGGTTCTGCCCATTCTTAGGGTTTAGGGTTAGTTTAGGGTTTAAGGTGTAGGGTTAGTTTAGGGTTAAGGGTTAGTTTAGAATTTAGGATTTTGGTTTAAATTTTAGGGTTTTCGGTTTTAGGGTTTAGGTTATATATGGTTTAGTTTTAGATTAGGGTGAGTGGGTTTTGGCTCAGTTGTGGTTTTGGGTTGTAGGGGTTTAGAGTTGTAAGTTTAGGGTTTAGGGTGGATTTAGGGTTTAGGGTTTTTAATAAAACCGACAAAGTTTAGGTTTATATTTATTTTATTTATGAGTTTATGATGTTTTATTTTACATTTATTTTTTTATTTTATTTAGTTTAGTTTCATTTATTTTAGTTTATTTATTTTAGTTTAAGTTTTCATTTTAGTTTATTTAGGTTTAGGTTTATTTTTAGTTGAGTTTTATTTTTATTTTATTAGGTTTAGATTTAAGTTTTATTTTATTTTTAGGTTTAGGTTTAGGTTTTATTTTAGGTTTATTTTTAGGTTTTATTTTAAGTTTATGTTTATTTAGATTTAGTTTATTTTATTTATTTTTTTTTGGTTTAGGTTTAGTTTAATTTAGGTTTAGGTTTAGGTTTTATTTATTTTAGATTTTATTTTAGTCTAGGTTTAAGTTTATTTTATTTTGTTTATTTTTTCATTTTAAGTTTAAATTTTTATTTTACTTAGGTTTATTTTTTTATTTATTTTAGGTTTATTTTTTAGGTTTAGATTTTATTTAGTTTATATTTTATTTTATTTTAGGTTTTATTTAATTTTATTTTGGGTTAATATTTATTTAAGTTTTATTTTTATTTAGTTTAGGTTTTTATTTATTTTATTTTAGTTTAGTTTTTATTTTTAATTTTATTTTCTTTTAAGTTTAGGATTAGCTTTAGGCTTAGGTTGTAGTTTATGTTTAGTGTTATTTTATTTTTTTTATTTTTTTATTTTTTTATTTTATTTTTAGGTTTTATATAATTTTAGGTTTTAGCTTTTTAGGGTTTAGGGTTAGTTTAGGGTTTAGGGTTTATGGTTTAGGGTTTGGGGTTTAGGGTTTAGGTTTTAGGTTTTGGGTTTAAGTTTTAATTCATGGTTTAAGGTTTAAGGTTTTTTTTTGATAGAGAACAAATTCACATTAAATTTTTCTTTTTTTCAATTTTATAAAACAAGTAGCACCCCAAGTTTTGTAAGACACAAGCAGCGAACATAGATAAAAAATGAGCACCCATAGAGCAAATCAATAACCCTAGATAAGTAGAATCATCTCTACTATAAAGACAAAATTCCATAAGTAGCAGATTAGATTAGCCATTCTTCAGTTTCTCCAGTTCCCACTAGAACCACCCCATCCTCTCGAGTAGTAGGATCTACCATCATATTTTTGATCTCTCCCTCCGCCACCACCATGGTTGTAACTTCTATCGCTCCTCCCACCTCCATAACTACCACTTCTTGGACCACCACTTCCATATCCACCAGACTCCAGATCCCACCACCACTATGATAATTGGCACCTCCGCCTTCGCCTCCATCGCTAGATCTACACGGAGCCTTGTTGACGGTGATGTTCCTACCATCAAGGTTCTGCCCATTCTTAGGGTTTTAAGTTAGTTTAGTGCTTAGGGTTTAGTGTAAAGTTTAGATTTAGGGTTGTAGGTTTTATGGTTTGGTTTTGTGGTTTGGGATTTAGGGTTTAGGGTTTAGGGTTTAGGATTTAAGATTTAGGGTTGTAGGTTTTAGGGTTTAGTTAATTTAGGGTTTAGATTTAGGGTTTAAGCTTTTTCTTAAATTTAAGTAAATTGATAGGTTTAGATTTATTTAGTTTGTTGTTTATTTATTTGAGTTTATTTTATTTTTCATTTTTATTTAGGTTTATTATTTTATTTTTATTTAGTTTAGTATATTTATTTTAGTTTAGGTTTTTTATTTTAGTTTATTTTTTATGTTTAAGTTTATTTTAGTTGAGTTTTATTTTTATTTAATTTTTTTATGTTTAGGTTTTATTTTTAATTTTTAGGTTTAGGATTAGGTTTTTATTTTATTTTTTAGGTTTAAGTTTTAGGTTTATTTTTAGGTTTTATTTTTTTAGTTTAGGTTTAGGTTTATTTTTAGTTTATTTTATTTTATTTAGTTTATGTTTAGGTTAAGGATTTATTTATTTTAGCTTAGGTTTAGGTTTATTATAGTTTGATTATTATATTTTTATTTTTTATCTAGGTTATTTTTAATTTAGGGTTTAGGTTTTATTTTTTATTTATTTTTTGGTTTTATTTCTAGGTTTATTTTTTAGGTTTAGGTTTTTACTTAGTTTTAATTTTATTTTATTTTAAGCTTATTTTATTTTTATTTTAGGTTTAGTTTTTATTTTATTTAGATTTTTTTATTTTTTTAGTTTAGTTTAGGTTTTTATTTTATTTTATTTTAGTTTAGTTTTTTTTCTTTATAATTTCTTTTTAGGTTTAGGTTTAGGTTTATGTTTTTATTTTATTTTATTTTATTTTATTAGTTTATTTTAGTTTATATTTTTTAATTTATTTTATTTATTAGTTTTTATTTAATTTTAGGTTTAGGTTTTAGCTTTTTAGGGTTTAGGGTTTAGGGTTTATTATTTAGGATTTAGTGTTAAAAGTTTTCTTTTTGATTTCATGAACCAGGTAGCACCCCAAGTTTTCTAAGACACAAGTGACAACATAAATAAAATGAGCCTTCATAGAGCTAATCAAAAACACTAGGTAAGTAGAACCTTCTCTACTATAAAGACATAGGTCCATAACTAGAAGATCGGATTGGTCGTTCTTCAATTTCTCCAATTCCCATCAAAACCACCCCTTGCCTCCTCGAGAAACAAGATCCACCATCATATCCCATTCGCCAACCACTATTGTAACATCCGTTGCTTCTCACCTCCATAACCCACCACCACCTCCATATCCACCATCATCTTCTAGATCCCCACCGCCACTCACGATAATCAGCCTCGCTCGCTCCACCGATCATAGCCTAGTTGATGGTGGTGTTCCTGCTGGTTCTACCCATTCTTAGGGTTTAGGGTTTAGGTTAGCTTAGCATTTAGATTTATGGTTAGTAGTTTAGTGTTAAGGGTTTAGGGTTTGTAGGTCAGTTTAGGGTTTTGAGTAGGGTGGGTGGTGGTTTAGGGTGGTTTAGGTTTAGTTTATGTTTTAAAAAAAAAGTTAATAGTAGGTTTAGTTTATTTAGTAAATTTAGTTTATTTTTATTTATTGGTTTATTTTATTTTAGGTTTGTTTTTTTTTATTTATTTTAGTTTATTTAGAGTTTATTTTAGTTTTTATTTTTTATTTTTTATTTTCAATCAGATTTTATTTTATTTTTAAGTTTAGGAGGTTTTATTTTATTTTTTTAGGTTTAGGTTTTTTAATTTAGGTTTATTTTTAGTTTTAGTTTATTTTTAGTATTTATTTTATTTTATTTAGTTTAGGTTTATTTTAGGTTTGGTTTAGGATTTATTTATTTTATTTTAGTTTAATTTTATTTTAGGTTTAGTTAATTTTATTTTATTTTATTTTAGGTTTAGTTTGGGTTTAGGGTTTATTTTTTTATTTTAGGTTTATTTTTTTAGTTTTATTTAGTTATTTTATTTTATTTTAGGTTTATTTTATTTTATTAGTTTATTTATTTAGGTTTTTAATTTAGTTTAGGTTTTATTTATTTTATTTTAGTTTTTTAATTTTTTATTTTATTTTTAGGTTTAGGTTTAGTTAGTTAGTGATTTTATTTTATTTTATTATTATTTTATTTTGGTTTAGGTTTTATTTATTTTATTTTATTTAGGTTTGTTTTAGCATTTTAGGGTTTAGGAGAGTTTTAGGGGGTTGGTAGAGAGTTTAGGTGGGTTTAAGTTTTAGTTTAAGGTTTAGTGTTTGGGGTTTAGGGTTTAGGGTTTAAGGTTTTATTTTTTAACAAAGTTTAAAGATTTTTTATTTTAAGTTTAAGGTTTATTTTTATCTAAGAACAAATTGATTCAACATTTTTTTTTTGATTTCATGAACCAAGTTACACCCCATGTTTTCTAAGACACAAGTGACAACTTAGATAAAAAATAGCCCATAGAAAATTAAAACCCTAGATAAGTGGAACCATCTCTACCTGAAAGAAAAATTCCATAAGTGATCAATTGGTCGTTCTTGCTTTCTCCTGTTCTCATCGACCACCTCTCGAGTAGGATCCACCATCATATCCCCATCTCTCCTCCACCACCACCATGGTTATAAACTTCATTGCCCCGCCTCCATTACCACACTACACTACCACCACCACCCATATCCACTAGGACTTCCAGATCCCCCACCACTACTATGATATCTGATTCGCCTCCACTATCGATCTGACCAGCCTATTGACGCTAATGTCGCCATCGCCTATATTCTTAGGGTTTAGGGTTTTGGTGAGTTTAGCTTTTAAGGTTTAAGGTTAGTTTAGGGTTTAGGGTTGTAGGTTTTATGTTTTAAGGTTTAGGGTTTAGGGTTTAGGGTTTTACTATTTTAGGGTTTAAGGGTTTAGGGTTTAGGTTTTTAAAGTTTTAAGGTTTAGGGTTTAAAGTTTAGGGTTTAGGTTTGAGGGTTTAGGGTTTAGGGTTGAGGGTTTAGGGTTTAGGTTTTTTTTTAAAATAATTAAGTAAACTAGTAGGTTTAGGTTTATATTTTATTTATTTGAGTTTATTTTTTTATTTAGTTTTATTTTTTATTTTTATTTAGTTTAGGTTTAGTTATTTTAGTTTAGGTTTATTTTTTTAGTTTATTTTATAGGTTCAAGTTTAGGTTTAGGTTTATTTTTTAGTTGAGTTCTATTTTTATTTTATTTTTTAGGTTTAGGTTTTACTTTTTATTTTTAAGTTTAGGTTTATGTTTTTATTTTATTTTTATGTTTAGGTTTTAGTTTTTTATTTTTAATTTATTTTTAGGTTCTATTTTTTAGTTTACTTTATTTTATATTATTTAGGTTAAGGTTTAGGTTTAGTTTATTTTTGGTTTTGGTTTAGGTTTTATTTATTATAATTTACTTTAATTCCATTTAGGTTTAGGTTTATTTTATTTTATTTATTTTATTTTTATTTTAGGTTTATTTTTTTTAGGTTTTTTTTTTATTTCCTTTTTATTTTTATGTTTAAGTTTTATTTAGTTTTTTTATTTTATTTTTAGTTTAGGTTTATTTTATTTTTATTTTTTTACATTTTTTTTATTATTATTTTTTTATTCATTTTATTTTTTTTTTTAGTTTAGATTAGGTTTTCTTTATTTTTTTAGTTTATTTTATTTATTTTATATTTTATAGGCTTAGTTAGTTTTAGTTTTTATTTTATATTTAGGTTTAATTTTAGGTTTTATTTTTAGGTTTTTTTTATTTTGTATTTTCTAGTTTAGTTTAGTTTTAGGTTTTGGCCTATTTAGGCTCAGTTTAGCCTTAGGTTTTGGCTTCAGTTTTAGAGTAGTTTTTTTAGGGTATTTAGAGTTTTAGGATTAAGGTCAGGAGTTTTGGCTTTAGGTTTAGTGCAGTAGTGGTTTTAGGATTTAGGTTTAGGTCAGGTTTTTTTAAAGTTTAAGTTATTTATTTTATCTTTAGTTTTTTTAGTTTTAGGTTTTTTATTTTTTTATCATTTTATTTATTTATTGTCAGTAGGTTTATTTTATTAGTCAGTTTATTTTATTTTATTTATGTTTAGATTTTTTATTTAATTTTATGTTTAGTTTAAAGATTTTTAATTTAATTTATGGAGAGGTTTTACTTATTTTAGTTTAGGTTTAGGTTTATCTTTAGGTTAGGTTTTAGTTTAGGTTTTATTTTATTTATTTAAGTTTATTTAGTTAAATTTTATTTTATTTAATATAAGTTTTCAATTTAATTTAGGTAGGTAGTTTTATTATTAAGTTCAGGTTAGGTTTAGTTTAGGTTTAGGTCAGTTTTGGTTTAGCGTTAGAGGGTTTAGGTTTAGGATTTAGGGTTTAGAGTTTGGGATTTAGGGTTTAGGGTTTAGGGTTTAAGGTTTAAAGTTTAGGGTTTTAGGGTTTAGGGTTTAGTGTTTAGGGTTTAAGTTTAAGTCTAGGGTTTAGGTTTTAGTTTAGGATTTAGGGTTTTTGGCTTTTTTTTTATAACAGAGAATAAATTAAGATTCAACATTTCTTCTTTTGATTTCATCAACCAACTAACATACCAAGTTTTCAAAGACACAAGAGATGACTTAGATAAAAATTGAGCACACATAGAGCAAATAAAAAACCCTAGATAATTAGAACCATCTATACTATAAAGACACAGTTCCATATGCAGATCGATCATCCGTTCTTCGCCAATCATCGAACAATCCCGCCTCTAGAGTAACGGATCCACCATCATATCCCCTCATCTCTACCTCACCTACCAGAACCTCCATCTGCTCTCGCCTATATAACCACCATGCTCACCACCACCTCAATATCCACCAAGACCTCCAGATCACCCACCACCACGATAACCGCCACCTCACTTCACTTCCACCCACCGATTTAGATCGAGCTGGTTGACGATGTTCCTCCCCAAGGTTCTTCCCATTCTTATGTTTAGGTTTAGGTTTAGGTTTATTAGGTTTTAGGGTTTAAGTTTATTTTTTAATTTATTTAGTTACATTAAGTTTAGTTTAGCTTGGAGTTTAGGGTAGGTTTAGGGTTAGGTTTTTTTTGGTTTTAGTTGTGGGTGTAAGGTTTAGTTTAGGGTAAAATGTTTTATTTTAAGCTTTAGGGTTTTGGTTTAGGATTAGGGTTTGGGTTTAGGGTTTTTTACTTAGTTATAAGATTTAGGGTTTAAGGTTTAGTAGGGTTTTTTGGGTTTAGGGTTTTTTTTAAATTAAGTATACCTTAAGTTTAGTTTATTTAGTTTACTTAGTTTTAGTTATTTATTTTAGTTTTTTTATTTTATTTTAACTTTAATTTAGTTTTATTTTTTTTTTAGGTTTATTTATTTTTGTTTAGGTTTTTTTTATTTTATTTTTATTTATTTAGATTTAGGTTTATTTTATTTCTTTTGGTTTAATTTTTTATGTTTAGTTTAGGTTTTATTTTTTTTGTTTTAGGTTTTAGTTTCATTTTACATTTATTTTATATTTTATATTTTAGTAGGTTTATTTATTTTAGTTTATTTTATTTAATAGCACATGTTTAGTTTTATTTAGTTTAGGTTTTATTTATTTTATATTAGTTTAGGTTTAGTTTATTTATTTATTTTATTTTTAAGTTTAGGTTTTTTTTTAGTTTAGGGTTTAGGTTTTAATTTATTTATTTTTAGGTTTTATTTTAGGTTTATATTTAGGTTTAGGTCTATTTTATTTTATTTTATTTTATTTAGGTTTTTTTTATCTTATTTTTTTTCTTAGTTTATTATATTTTTTTAGTTTATTTTTCTTTATTTTATTTTAGTTTATTTTTATTTTATTTAATTTTTAGTTTGGTAGATTAGGTTTTATTTTATTTTATTTTATTTTAAGTGGTTTTTATTTATTATTTTTTTATTTTAGTTTAGTTCAGGTTTGGGGTTTAGGGTAGGCCCAGTTTTAGGGCCTGGGGTTGCCCCAGTGATCAGGGGGTCAGCTGGTGGCTCAGTGGCCTAGTGGTTCATTTAGTGGTCTGTGTAGTGTAGGGTTTAGGCTTGGCCATCCTAGGGCCTATGGTCATGGTAGCATTTAGGGTTTAGGTTTTGGTGGTTAGTTAGGTTTAGGTTTATGGCTCAGGATTAGGGCCCAGGGTAGGACTAGGGTTTAGGTTTAGGTTGTTTATAAGTCCAGGTTTATTTATTTAGGTTTATTTAGTTTAGCCAAGGTTTATTTTATTTTATCTATTTTAGTCTGGTTTTAGTTTAGGGTTAGGTTTCTTTATTTTAGGTTTTATTCTTGGTATTCTTTTAGTTTAGTTTAGTTTTGTTTTATTTTATCTTATTTTAGGTTTATTTTATTTTATTTAAATTTAGTTCTTATTTAAGTTTTAATCTTTGATTATTTTATTTTTAGTTTAGTTTATGCTTTCCTTTATTTTATTTTAGTTTATTTTTATTTTCTTATTTTATTTTATTTTTAGGTTTAGATTTTTATTTTAGTTTAGGTTTTCATTTTATTTTATTTTAAGTTTTAGTTTTAAATTTCTAGGTTTTATTTTGATCAGGTTTATGTCTTAGGCTCCTGTGGTAGGTTTAGGGCCCAGGGTTGTGGCCCAGTTTGGGCTTTAGGAGGCCTAGGGTCTGGTTGTTTCAGGGCCTAGTAGCAGGGGTAGGGCTCTTTTTAAAGATCAAGGCTCAGGTCTGTCATCCAGTGGTAGTGTCAGATTGGTTTTAGTTAGTAGTGTTTGTGGCTCAGGTCAGCCTAGGGCCTAGGGTTTAGGGTCTCGTGTGGGATCAGGGTGTGGCCTGGGTTAGCTCAGCTTAGCTCACCCATAAGCCTTTGAAAGGGTAGTTTGTGGTCAGATCTAGTTAGGGCTCAGAGTTTTCTGCAGGCCTGTAGGCCTAGGATCTGGGTAGGGTTGTTTTTTCAAAATTTAGGTAGGATCTGGCCTAGGGTTTAGTATTTTTTTCAAAAAAAAACAAATTAAACAAGATTTAAGTTTATTTATTTAATTAATTATTTATTTTATTTTATTTTTAATTTATTTAGGTTTATTTTGTTTTAGTCTTGTTTATTTATTTTAGGTTTATTTATTTTAGTTTAGTTTTCTATTTTATTTTATTTTTTAGGTTTAGGCTTAAGTTTGTTTATTCTAAGTTTAGTTTTATTTGATTTTATTTGTATTTATTTTATTTTATTTGAAGTTTATGTTTAGGTTTTATTTATTTTTTTTAGGTTTAGGTTTTGTATTATTTTTTGGTTTTAAATTTAGGTTTTATTTTAGTTTAGTTTTAGGTTTTTTTTAGTTTATTTTATTTTATTTAGTTTAGGGTTTAGGTTTATCTTTATTTTAGTAGGTTTAGGTTTTATTTATTTTGTGTGTATTATTTTATTTTATTTGTTTTATTTTATTTTAGTTTAGTTTTATTTTTAGTTTAGGATTTGGGTTCTATTTTTTAGGGTTTAGCTTTATATTTAGTTTTTAAATTAATATATTTTAGGTTTATTTTAATTTTATTTTATGTTTATTTTTAGTTTTTTAGTTTTTATTCTAGTTTATTTTATCTTTATAGTTTGTGTATTATTATCTATTCATTATTATTTAGGTTTAGTTTAGCTAGCCTAGGTTTAGAGGTCATTTATCTTATTATTTATAGAGGCCTTTGATATCTTACTGAGGTTTTAAGTAGTCCAGGTGGAGGAGGTGGGCCGAGTGAGGGTTTAAGCCCATGTTTAGTTTTCTTGTGTGGGCTCAGTTTTGTGGCCCAGGCCCAGGGTCAGGCCTAGGCCTAGTGCTCAGCCTGTGGCCTGTGCTCAGTTTAGTTCAGGAGCTCCAGGATTAGGGTTTTAGTGAGGTCAGTTAGGAGGGCCCAGGATCTTAAGCTGATCAGTTTGGGCTCAGTGGTAAAGATGGTTGGGCCTGTTTAGGGTTTGGGGAGTTTTAGGGATGGTTTAGGGTTTAGGTTAGGTCAGGCCAGTTTAGGCCTGGTTTAATGTGGCCTAGGGCTCAGTTTCATTTATTTTAGTAAGTTTAGGTATTTTATTTAGTTTATAGTCATTTTATTTTGTATTATCTTTGATTTATGCTTAGGTTTTAGTAGGCTAGGTTTTATTTTATTTTTTTTTGGTTTTATTTCTGGTTTATTTTGATTTAGTTTTAATTTAGTTATTATTTTATTTTAAATTTATTTTATTTTATACACATTTTATCTTTATTTAATTGGTTTTTTTTATTTAGGTTTATTTTATTTTTTTAATTTAGTTTTATTTTTATTCTTTATTTTATTATTTATTTTATTTTATTTTTTTTAGGTTTAGGTTTTATTTTTAGTTTTAGGTTTTATTTTATTTTTATTTTTTAATTTTATTTTGGTTTAGGTTTCTATTTATTTATTTTTTTAGTGTTTTTTACCTAGTTAAGTTTTTAGGTTTTTAGGGTTTAAGGTTGGGGTGGATTATTGTTTCTGATCTGTTTTTAGGGTTTTGGGTTAGGCTTTATGGTTTAGGATTATCTTAGGGTTTAGTGTTTAGTTTTAGGGTTTAGCTCTTTTCAGGGTTTTTAGGATTTAGTTTTGTAGATATATTTATGGTTTTAGGTGGCTTGTGGATTAGATTTAGATTTAGGTTTTAGGAGTTAGGGTTAGGTTTAGGGTGGGTTTGTAGTTTGTGAGTTTATGGCTCTTAGTTTTAAGGCTGTGGGTTTGTATTTCTGTGGTTTAGCTAGGATTTTTTGGGTTTAGGTTTGGGTCAGAGGTTTAGGATTTGTTTATAGCTTGGGTTTAGGACCTAGGGTTTAGGGTTTAGTTTATTTTGCCTGTTAGGTTTTATTTATTTTAGTTTAATCCATATAGTTTAGTTTAATTTATTTATTAATTTTTATTTTATTTACATTTTTTTTTCCATGGTTTTAGGTTTTATTATTTATTTATTTTAGGTTTTATTTCAGGTTTATTTTTCAAGTTTAGGTTTTAATTTAGATTTTATTTTATTTTATTTTAGTTTATTTTATTTTATTTTTACATTTTAGTGTATTTAATCAAGGTTATTATTCTTAGTTTATTTTTTTTATTTAGTTTATGTTTTCTCTTTATTTTATTTTAATTTATTTTTTATTTTTTATTTTATTTTATTTTTTATTCTTAGGTTTTGGTTAGTTTTGGTTTTTTTATTTTATTTTGTTTATTTTATTTTAGGTTTGGTTTCTTATTTATTATTTTAAGTTTATTTAGTTTAGGTTTATTTTTTAGGCCTTTGTAGGGTTTAGCTCTAGTGGCCTTTAGGGTAGAGTTTTTAGGCCAGGCACATGGTCTAGGGCCCATGATCTGAGGGCCTGGGTCAGTTTGGGGTATGTTCTGGCAACCAGCCTCTGTGGCTTGGCCTAGGATCTTGGGCCCAGGTCATCTTAGGCCCAGTTAACCCAGGCTTTAGCCTGGTGCCTGTGGCAGTTTAGGCCCAGGGTCTGTGATCCAAGATCAGTAGGCCCAAAGTCAGTGGCCAGTGGTCAGTGGCCCAGTAGGGTCAGGGCTCTTGTTAGCCTAGGGCTCACCATTTTAGGGCCCGCCTCAGGTCAGTGGGTCAGGTGAGATTTAGGACTTATAAGGACTAGTCAGGGCCTGGGTAGGATCCAGGATTTAGGCCTAGGGGCTCAAGATTTTTTTGCACACCAAGGGTTTAGTGGCTCTTTAGGGCCTAGCTCAGTTTGTTATAATTTACTTTATCTATTTTAGGTTTAGGTTTATTTTATTTTATTTATTTTATTTTTATTTTAGGTTTATGTTTTAGATTTGTAGTTTATTTTTTTTATTCTTTTAGGTTTATTTTTTATGTTTAAGTTTTATTTTTAGCTTTTTATCTTTATCTTAGTTTAAGTTTTATTATATTTTTTATCTACATATAGTTTCTTTATTTTGGTTTTATCCATATATTTTTTTTAGTTTAGATTAGGTTTTCTTTATCATAGCTTATTTTAATTTTTATCTTATTTTATTTGTTTTAGTTTAGTTTTAGTTTTTTATTTTATTTACATTTTAGGTTTTATTTATTTTATTTTAGGTTTTATTTTGTTTGTTTAAGTTTTAGGTTTCTTATGGTAGTGCGACGATTTAGGTTTTATCTTTTATCTTTATTTTTATTTATCTTTATTTTTTATTATTTACGGATTTAGGGTCAGGGTCTTTGTAAGGTCAGCCCAGGGCCTTTAGGGCTCAGTGGCTCAGGCCTCAGTGGCCCACAGAGCTCAGGCCCAGTGGCCTGGGCCAGTATTTGTGGCCCAGTAGCCTGGGGTCATAGCTCAGGGCTCATTTAGGGTTAGGGTCAGGTCTATGGCCTGGGTGGCTGTCAGGGTAGGTTTAGGGCCTTTGTGCCAAGCATACCATCTATTTATCATCTTATCGATCTTAATTTAGTTTAGTATGTTTATGCCTTTTTTAGTTTATTCTTGTTTTATCTTTATTTGTTATTTAGGTTTATTTTAGGCAGGTAGGTTTTATATTTTATTTATGTTTAGGTTTTAGGTTTTATTTTAGGATTATTTTGATTATTTAGTTTTGGTTAAAGTTTATTTTAGTTTATTTAACCTTTATTTGAGCCTAGGTTTTAATTTATCTTAGTTTTATCTTAGTTTTATTTTATTTTTATCTAGGTTGCCTTTTTAGTTTAGGGTTTAGTTTTATTTTATTTATTTTAAGTTTATTTTTTAGGTTTTGATTTTATTTTATTTAATTTAAGTTTTTTAATTTTTAATTTAGTTTAGGTTTAGGTTTAGTTTTTATTTTCTATTTTATGTTCTTTTTAGGTTTAGGTTTTAGTTTAGGTCCATATTTTATTTTATTTTTTATTTTATTTTGGTTTATGTTTTTTTATTCATTTTATTTTCAGTATCTATTTGGTTTAGGTTTAAGTTTTTAGCTTTTTAAGGTTTATGGTTTAGCATTTAGGGTTAGAGGGTTTAGGTTTTAGGGTTTAGGGTTTAGAGTTTGGGATTTAGGGTTTAGGGTTTAGGGTTTATGGTTTACGATTTAGGGTTTTAGGGTTTAGGGTTTAGGGTTTAGGGTTTAGATTTAAGTCTAGGGTTTAGGTTTTAGTTTGGGGTTTAGGGTTTTTGGCTCTTTTTTGATAACAGAGAACAAATTAAGATTCAACATTTCTTCTTTTGATTTCATCAACCAAGTAACATACCAAGTTTTCAAAGACACAAGAGATGACTTAGATAAAAAATGAGCACACATAGAGCAAATAAAAAACCCTAGATAATTAGAACCATCAATACTATAAAGACATAGTTCCATATGCAGTGGATCGGATCAGCCGTTCTTCAGTTTTTCCAATTCCCATCAGAACAATCCCACCTCGAGTAACGGATCCACATATCCCCTCGATCTACCGCCACACTACCATCAACCTCCATCGCCCTCCCTACATAACCACCACCGCTCGACCACCACCTCAATATCCACCAAGACCTCTGATCACCCACTACCACTATGATAACCTCACTTCACTTCCAATCGCCGGATCTATCGAGCCTAGTTACGTGATGTTCCCGCCACAAGGTTCTTCCCATTCCTTATGTTTAGGTTTAGGTTTAGGTTTATTAGGTTTTACAGTTTAAGTTTATTTTTAATTTATTTAGTTAATTTAAGTTTAGGTTTAGGGTTTGGAGTTTAGGGTTTAGATTTGTGGTTGTGTTTTAGGGTTTAGGGTCAGGGTTTAGGGTGTGCAAGGTTTGGCTTAGGTAAAGTGTTTTAGGCTTTAAGCTTTGTTTAGGGTTTAGGGTTTAGGGTTTAGGATCAGGGCCTGGGTTTAGGTTTTTTTGCTCTTACCGCCAGGGTTATAGTGGATTAGGTTTAAGGTTTAGGGTTTAGGGTTTTTTTTAAAAATTAAGTAACCGTAAGTTTAGGTTTATTTAGTTTACTTAGTTTTTAGTTATTTATTTTAGTTTTTTTATTTTTTATTTTAACTTTTACTTAGTTTAGTTTATTTTTTTAGGTTTATTTATTTTTGTTTAGGTTTTATATTTTAATTTATTTATTTAGTTTAGGTTTAGGTTCAGTTTTATTTTTCAGGTTTTGGTTTAATTTTTTTTTTATGTTTAGGTTTAGGTTTTTATTTTTTATTTTTTATTTGTTTAGGTTTTAGGTTTCTATTTTACATTTATTTTTATATTTTATATTTTAGTTTAGGTTTAGGTTTATTTTTAGTTTATTTTATTTTAGTTAGTACATGTTTAGTTTATTTCAAGTTTAGGTTTTATTTATTTTATTTTAGTTTAGGTTTAGGTTTATTTTATTTTATTTATTTTATTTTTATTTTAAGTTTAGGTTTTTTTTAGTTTAGGGTTTAGATTTTACTTTTTATTTATTTTTAGGTTTTATTTTTAGGTTTATATTTTAGATTTAGGTCTTAATTTACTTTTTTATTTTATTTTATTTTTATTTAGGTTTAGTTTTTATCTTATTAAGGTTTTTTCTTCTTAGGTTTATTTTATTTTTTTAGTTTAGTTTAGGTTTCTTTATTTTATTTTAGTTTATTTTTATTTTATTTTACTTTAATTTGGTTTAGTTTAGGTTTTATTTTATTTTATTTTAATTATAAGTTTTATCATTATTGCACATCTAGCTCAGCTCAGGTTTTAGGTCAGGCCCAGGGCCCAGGGCCCAGTGGCCCAGGGTCTTAGGGCTCACCCTAGCCCCGTGATCTGGGGTCAGCCTAGGGCTCAGGATCAGGGCCTAGTCCTCAGCCTCAGTGGCCTCAGTGTGTGTGCCTGTGTGGCTCATGGCTCAGTGTCATCCTAGGGATGGTCAGCTAGGGCCAGGCCAGGGTTAGGCTTCATGGTTTGGCCAGGCCTAGGGCCTAGGGCCAGTGGATCAGGGCTCAGTGGCTCAGTGCTAGGGCTCAGTTTTCAGGCTGCTTTATATCATTTATCTTAATTTAGGCTGCATTATCTTATTTTTTATCTTTATCTCAGGGCCTTTTAGCCTAGTAGGTTTTTCTTTAGCCTATTTTAGGTTTTATTTTTAGGTTTATCTTTAGGCTAGTTTATTTTATTTTATCTTTATCTAGTTTATTTTATTTTATTTAAATTTGTCTCCATTTTAATCAAGCCTTTAATCCATGCCCATCTTTATTTTTTTTAGTTAGTTTATGCTCCTTATCTTATTTTAGTTTATTTTTATCTTTATTTTATTTTATTTTTAGGTTTAGATTTTGTTTTAGATGTGGCTCTCATCTTATTTTATTTTAACCTTCCAGTGCCTTAGCCTTTAATCATCTTTTAGGTTTTATCTTGATCATGCAACGTTCTTTTTCTTTTTAGGGCTAGGGCCTAGGCCCAGGGCCCAGGGTATGGCCTGGCTGGCCCAGGGTCAGGGCCTGTGGGCCCAGGGCCTGGGCCTGGCCCAAAGCCCAGCGCCAAAGCAAGTTCAGGCCCCAGTGGCCTGGCCCACCCAGGGTCCGCCGTCATCCCAGGGTCTGGTGTCAGATCATGGCCCAGGGCCTAGACCCCAGGCTGGCGCTCAGGACTCAGGTCAGCCAGGCTCAGGGCCCAGTGGCCTGGGCTCAGCCTCAGCCTTTATCTATCTAGGCTCAGCCTTTATCTATCTTTATCTCAAGCCCATCTAGCCCAGGGCCTAGGTTTGTGCCTTAGGGCTCAGGCCTCAGAGCCCATGGCCTGGCCCAGCTCCAAGCCTCAGGCCTTTTAGGCTCAGCCCAGGCAGGCTGGTTGGGCTCACCCATCTGATGGCCTAGGGCCTGTGGGTCAGGGTGGCCCAGTGCCTGGGCTGGCCCAGGCTCAGCCTCAGGGCCCAAGCCTGGGATCTCTGGGCCCAGGGTCATCCCAGTGGCCCAGCGTCAACTAGGGCCCAGGGCCCAGCCTGGGCCCAGGCTGGCCTAGGGTCTGGGACTCCAGATCAGTGGCTCAGTGGCCCAGAGTCAGGTCAGTCAGGGCCCAGGGCCCAGTGGCCCAGGGCCCCTGTCAGCCTAGGGCCCACTATATTAGGGCCTCAGTGGCCCAGGGTCAGGCCCAGGATCAGGATTCCAGCTCAGCATCCTGACTCAGTGCCCAGGGCCCAGGGCCTTTAGGATCTAGGATTAGTGGCCTGTGGTCAAAACCTTTCCCAAAGCACACCAGAGGCTAGGGCTCAGTTAGTTTGGGTAGCCTGTATAATTTATTCCATTTAGGTTTAGGTTTATTTTATTTTATTTATTTTATTTTTATTTTAGGTTTATGTTTTTTTAGATTTAAGTTTAGGTTTTATTTTTTATTTCCTTTTAGGTTTATTTTTTATGTTTAAGTTTTTATTTAGTTTTAATTTTATTTTAGTTTAAGTTTATTATATTTTTATTTTACATCTAGTTTCTTTTATTTTGGTTTTTTATTCATAAGTTTATTTTTTTAGTTTAGATTAGGTTTTTCTTTATTTTATTGTAGCTTATTTTAATTTTTATTTTATTTTATTTGTAGGCTTAGGTGTCAGTTTTAGTTTTAGTTTTTTATTTTATTTACATTTAGGTTTTTATTTATTTTATTTTAGGTTTTATTTTGTTTAAGTTTAAGTTTTTAGGTTTTTATGGTGTAGTGTTTACGGTACAGGATTTAGGGTTTTTTATTTTTTTATTTTATTTTTTTATTCTTTTATTTTTTATTTTATTTATTTTATTTTATTATTACGGATTTAGGTTTAGGGTCTTTAGGTTTAGGTTTAGGGCCCAGGTTTAGCTTTAGTTTAGCCTCAGTTTGGGTTCATTAGGGCCTGGCTCAGTACCTAGGGCCCAGTGGCCGGGGTCGCCAGTTAGTTAGGGTTTAGGGTCTTGGGCCTGGGCCCAGGGCCCATAAGGACAGCCAGTTTAGGGCCCAGGGCATGGTCATGGCCCAAGTTATTTTAGGATTTAGGTCAGTGGTTTTTTTTAAAGTGGCAAGCCCATGTCATTTAGTTTATTATCTTACTGATCTTGGTTAATTTCTTAGTTTAGGTTTATGTTTATGTTTTAGTTTATTTTGTTTTATTTTATTTGTTAGGTTTAGGTTTTATCTTTAGGCTTAGTTTAGGTTTTTATTTTATTTTATTTATGTTTATGTTTTTATTTTAGGATCATTTTAGGTTGACATTATTAGTTTGGTTAAAGTTTATTTTAGTTTATTTAACCCATTTGGAGTTTTACTTATTTTAGTTTAGTTTATCTTTAGTTTAGGTTTAGGTTTATTTTATTTTATCTTTAGTTGGCCTTTTTAGTTTAGGGTTTTATTTTTTTATTTATTTTTAAGTTTATTTTTAGGTTTAGATTTTGATTTTATTTTATTTAATTTAAGTTTTTAAATTTTTAATTTAGTTTAGGTTTAGGTTTAGTTTTTATTTTCTATTTTATGTTCTTTTTAGGTTTAGGTTTTAGTTTAGGTCTATATTTTATTTTATTTTTTTATTTTATTTTGGTTTATGTTTTTTTATTCATTTTATTTTCAGTATCTATTTGGTTTAGGTTTAAGTTTTTAGCTTTTTAAGGTTTATGGTTTAGCATTTAGAGGGTTTAGGTTTTGTGGTTTAGGGTTTAGAGTTTGGGATTTGGGTTTAGGGTTTGTGGCTTACAGGTTTACATTTTGTGGTTTGTGGGTTTGTGGTTTAGGGTTTGTGGGTTTAGATTTAAGTCTAGGGTTTAGGTTTTAGTTTGGGGTTTTTTTTTTTGATAACTGAGAACAAATTAAGATTCAACATTTCTTCTTTGATTTCATCAACCAAGTAACATACCAAGTTTTCAAAGACACAAGAGATGACTTAGATAAAAAATGAGCACACATAGCAAATAAAAAACCCTAGATAATTAGAGAACCATCAATACTATAAAGACATAGTTCCATATGCGTGATCTGATCACCGTTTCGCTTTTCCAATTCCCATCGTAACAATCCTGCCTCTCGAGTAACGGATCCACCGTCATATCCCCGATCTCTACCTCTCACACCACGATCAGAACCTCCATCGCCTCCTCGCCTACATAACCACCACACCTCCCACCACCTCAATATCCACCAAGACCTGATCACCCACTACCACTATGATAACCGCCTCCCCTTCACTTCCACTCTGATCGAGCCTCTGGACGGTGATGTTCCCCGCCACAATGTTCTTCCCATTCCTTATGTTTAGGTTTAGGTTTAGGTTTATTAGGTTTTACAGTTTAAGTTTATTTTTAATTTATTTAGTTAATTTAAGTTTAGGTTTAGGGTTTGGAATTTAGGGTTTAGGATTTAGGGTTAGGGTTTAGGGTTTAGGGTTTAGGGTTTAGGGTGTAAGGTTTAAGGCTTAGGGTAAAGTGTTTTAGGCTTTAAGCTTTTGTAGTGGTAGTTTAGGGTAGGATTAGGGTTTGGGTTTGGGTTTTTTTGGCTCACAGCCATGGATGTTTCAGGTTTGGGGGTTTTAGGTCAGTTGGGTTTTTTTAAAAATTAAGCACAACCCGCAAGTTTAGGTTTATTTAGTTTACTTAGTTTCCATTTATCTTAGTCTTTATTTTATTTTACTTTTACTTAGTTTAGTTTATTCTTTAGGTTTATTTATCTTTGTTTATTTTATATCTTTAATTTATTTATTTAGGTTTAGGTCCTAGCCATCTTCGGTTTAATTTTTTTTTATGTTTAGTTTAGGTTTATTTTTATCTTTATTTGTTTAGGTTTTAGGTTTCATTTTACATTTATTTTATATTTTATATCTTTAGTGTTTAGGTTTATTTTAGTTTATTTTATTTTAGTTAGTACATGTTTAGTTTATTTCAAGTTTAGGTTTTATTTATTTTATTTTAGTTTTTAGGTTTATTTTATTTTATTTATTTATTTTTTTATTTTAAGTTTAGGTTTTTTTAGTAGTTTGAGATTTTAATTTTATTTATTTTTAGGTTTTATTTTAGGTTTATATTTTAGGTTTAGGTCTTAATTTACTTTTATTTTATTTTATTTTATTTAGGTTTAGTTTATCCTATTGTTTTCTTCCAGTTTATTTTATTTTTAGTTTAGTTTAGGTTTTGTTTATTTTATCTTAGTTTATCTTTATTTTATCTTTAATTTTGGTCTGGTTTAGTAGGTTTTATTTTATTTTATTTTTAATTACTAAGTTGGTTTTATCATCTTATCTTTACGTACATTTAGTCAGCCAGGCCTTTAGGTTTAGGCCTAGGGCTGTGGGCCTAGTGGCCCAGGGTCTGTGGCTCACCCATCTTAGCCCCGTGAGATCTGGGGTCAGGGCCTAGGGCCCAGGATCTAGGGCTAGTCTCAGCCTCAGTGGCCTTGTGTGTTTAGTGTTGTGGCTCATGGCCCAGGTCATCCCAGGGTTTCATGGTTGGCCAGTATTTCAGTTATTCTTAGTATTTAGCTTTAGGCTGGCCTAGGGTCTTAGGGCCCAGGGATAGGGCCTAGGCTCAGGGCTCAGGTCAGGGTTGCTTATATTAGGTTTCAGGTTTTATTTATCTTAGCCTAGCTTATTTAGCAGGTTGGCCTATTTAATCTTTTTTATCTTTATTCTGTGGTCTTTAGCTCTAGGGCCTAGGCTTTTAGTTTATTTTAGGTCTTATTTTTTTATTTTTTGTGGCTCAGTTTAAGTTTAGTTTTATTTTATCTTTATTTTATTCATTTTATTTTATTTAAATTTTGTCCATTTAATTGCCTTTAATCCATGTTTATTTTATCTTTAGCCTAGTTTTATGCCTTCCCTATCTTTATCTTAGCTTTTATTTTATCTTTCTATTTTATTTTATCTTTAGTTTAGATTTTGTTTTAAGATAGGCCTCATCTTTATCTATTTCCTTTAACCTTCCAGGTTTAGCCTTTAATATCTTTTAGGTTATCTTGATCATGCCAACGTTTCAGGTCTTAGGGCCCAGGGCCTGTGGCCTAGGGTCTTAGGGCTCATGGCCTGGCCCAGGGTCTTAGGGCCTGGGCCCAGGGTCTGGGCTCAGGGCCCAAAGCCCAGCGTCAGCAACTGGCCCAGGCCCTGAGGGCCTGGGGCCCAAGGCCCAGGGTCCGCCATCCAGGGGTGTCATCATGGCCCAGGCCTAGCTCCCCAGGCCTGTGCCTTTGGGACTCCAGGGCCAGCCTGGCCCAGTGGGGCCTCAGGGCTCCCTGGGACTGGCCTGGCTCAGTGTCAGGCCAGGGCCTGCACTCAGCCAGCACTCCATGACTAAGCCTCCCGTTTAATCCCAGGGTTTAGGCCCAGGGTCAGTGGCCCAGGATCCAGTGGCCTAGGATCTTAGGGTTGGGCTTAAGGTAGTTTTGGGTTTAGGAGGATTTTGGGTTAAGGGTTTAGGATTTTGGTTTTAGGGTTTAGTGTTTTTTTTTTCAAAAAATAAGGTTTACGGTTTAGGATTTTAGGGTTTAGGGTTTAGTTTAAGTTTTAGTTTAAGGTTTAGTGTTTGGGGTTTAGGGTGTAGGGTTTAGGGTTTAAGGTCTATTTATTTTTAACAAAAGTTTAAAGATTTTTTATTTTTAAGTTTAAGGTTTATTTTTATCTAAGAACAAATTCAGATTCAACATTTTTTTTTATTTCATGAACCAAGTTACACCCCATGTTTTCTAAGACACAAGTGACAACTTAGATAAAATATTAGCACCCATAGAGAAAATCAAAAACCCTAGATAAGTGGAACCATCTCTACTGGAAAGAAAAATTCCATAAGGAGTAGATTGAATTGGTCGTTCTTCAATTTCTCCAGTTCCCATCAGGACCACCCCTGCCTCTCGAGTAGCGGGATCCACCATCATATCCCCGATCTCTCCCTCCACCACCACCATGGTTATAAACTCGGTTGCTCGTCCTGCCTCCATTACCAACACTACTCCGACCACCACCTCCATATCCACTAGGACTTCCAGATCCCCCACCACTACTATATTTGCCGCCTCCGGATTCTCCTCCACTATCAGATCTAGACTGAGCCTAGTTGACGTTAATGTTCTCGCTATCAAGGTTCTGCCTATTCTTAGGGTTTAGGGTTTTGGTGAGTTTAGCTTTTAAGGTTTAAGGTTAGTTTAGGGTTTAGGGTTGTAGGTTTTATGTTTTAAGATTTAGGGTTTAGGGTTTAGGGTTTTACTATTTTAGGGTTTAAGGGTTTAGGGTTTAGGTTTTTAAAGTTTTAGGGTTTAGGGTTTAAAGTTTAGGGTTTAGGGTTGAGGGTTTAGGGTTGAGGGTTGAGGGTTTAGGGTTTAGGTTTTTTTTAAAATAATTAAGTAAACTAGTAGGTTTAGGTTTATTTTTTATTTATTTGAGTTTATTTTTTTATTTAGTTTTATTTTTTATTTTTATTTAGTTTAAGTTTAGTTATTTTAGTTTAGGTTTATTTTTTTAGTTTATCTTATGGTTCAAGTCAGCTTAGGTTTTTTTTTAGTTGAGTCTTTTTATTTTATTTTGTTTAGTTTTACTTTTATTTTTTTTAGTTTAGTTTATTTTATTTTATGTTTAGGTTTTAGTTTTTTATTTTAATTATTATTTTAGGTTCCATTTTTAGTTTACTTTATTTTATATTATTTAGGTTAAGGTTAGGTTTAGTTTATTTTTGGTTTCTATTTTAGGTTTTATTTATTATAATCTAATTTTATCTACTAGTTTAGTTTATTTTATTTTATTTATTTTATTTTTATTTTAGGTTTATTTTTTTTAGATTTAAGTTTAGGTTTTATTTTTTATTTCCTTTTAGGTTTATTTTTTATGTTTAAGTTTTTATTTAGTTTTTATTTTATTTTAGTTTAGGTTTATTTTATTTTTATTTTACATCTAGTTTTTTTATTATGGCTTTTTATTCATAGGTTTATTTTTTTTAGTTTAGATCAGTTTCCTTTTATTTTAGTTTATTTTATTTTATTTTATCCAGGCCAGGCTCTGCCTTAGTTTTAGATCTTAATTTTATTTATATTTAGAGGTTTTATTTATTTTATTTTAGGTTTTATCTTGTTTAGGTTTAAGCCTCTAGGTCTTTATGCTGTAGGCTCACTGCAGCGATCCAGGGCCCAGGGTTTGGCCTGGCTGGCCCAGGCCTTAGGGCCCAGGGCCCAGGCTCTAGGGCCCAAGCTGCTTAGTGGATCAGGGCCTGTGGGGGCCTGGGCCGCCCAGGGTCTTTAGGGTGGCCTGGCTGGCCGGGGCCCAGCCCAGGGTCTTAGGCCCAGGGCCCAGGGCCTATGGCCAGTGGTCAAGCCAGGCTCAGGGCCCAGGGCCCATGGTCATGGCCCAGGGTCAGCCTAGGATCTAGGGCCCAGGGCCCAGGCTCAGCACTCAGGCCTAGGGCTCAGGGCCTAGGTCTTTCTTTGACAAAACAAGCAAAAGTGGCAAGCTCATTTTAGCCTATTATCTTTATTAATTTAGTTAATCTTTACAGCCTATATTTTATGCTTTTAGCCTAGCCTTATTCTTATCTTATCTGTCAGCTAGGTCTTTATCTTTCAGCTCAGCTCAGGTTTATTTTATCTTACTCTGCTGCTCAGGTTTGTGCCTTTATCTTTAGGATCATTTTGTGGCATTTATTTAGTCTTTAAAAGCTCATTCTTAGCCTCATTTAACCCATCTGGAGCCTAGGCTCACTTATTTTAGTTTAGTCATCTTAGCTAGCCTAGGTTTATCTTATTTTATTTTAGGGTTTTTTAGCTTTAGTTTATTTTATTTATTTTAAGTTTATTTTAGGTTTCAGTTTTATTTTATTTTATTTACCTAAGCCTTTTTAACTTTTTTAGTTTAAGTTTGGGTTTAGTTTTATTTCTAAGTCTTTAGGTTTTAGTTAGTTAGGTTTAGGTTTCTTTAGCTTTTTAAGGCCTATGGCTCAATGCCAGTGGTCAGAGGGTTTAGGGTTTAGGATTTGTGGTTTAGAGTCTGGGATTTAGGGTTTAGGGTTTAGGGTTTAAGGCTCATGCTAGGGTTTTGTGGGTTTAGGGTTTAGTGTTTAGGGTTTAGGTTTAAGTCTAGGGTTTAGGTTTTAGTTTGGGGTTTGTGGTTTTTTTTTGATAACGTGAGAATAAATTAAGATTCAACATTTCTTCTTTTGATTTCAAAGAACCAAGTAACATACCAAGTTTTCAAAGACACAAGAGATGACTTAGATAAAAATGAGCACACATAGAGCAAATAAAAAACCCTAGATAATTAGAACCATCTATACTATAAAGACACAGCTCCATATGCAGCAGATCGGATCGTGCTTTCTCCAATTCCCATCGAATAACAAATTTTCTCAAGTAACGGATCCACCATCATATCCCCGATCTCTACTCTACATTCACTAATTATAACCTCCATTGTTGCTCCCGCCTACATAACCACTACATCGCCCCACCACCACCTCAATATCCACCAAGACTTCTCCGTGATCACCCACTACCACTGATAACCGCCACCTCCGCTTTCACTTCCACTACCGATGATCGAGTCGGTTGAGGACGCTCCGCCACAAGGTTCTTCCCATTCCTTATGTTTAGGTTTAGGTTTAGGTTTATTAGGTTTTAGGGTTTAAGTTTATTTTTTAATTTATTTAGTTGCTTTAAGTTTAGGTTTAGCGTTTGGAGTTTAGGGTTTAGGGTTTAGGGTTAGGGTTTAGGGTTTAGGGTGTAAGGTTTAGGGCTTAGGGTAAAGTGTTTTAGGCTTTAAGCTTTTAGGGTTTAGGGTTTAGGGTTTAGGGTTTAGGATTAGGGTTTGGGTTTAGGGTTTTTTAAGGTTTACTGTTAGGGTTATAAGATTAGGATTTGCCTAGGGTTTGGTGGTTAGTTTTGGGTTTAGGTTTTTTTTTTTAAATTAAGCATAACGGTAAGTTTAGTTTATTTATACTTAGTTTTTAGTTATTTATTTTAGTTTTATTTTTTTATTTTAACTTTACCCTTTAGTTTATTTTTTAGGTTTATTTATTTTGTTTCAGGTTTTATTTTAATTTATTTATTTAATTTTAGATCCGTGTTTAGTTTTATCGTTTTTTTTAATTTTTTATGTTTAGTTTAGGTTTTTATTTTTATTTTTTTGTTTAGGTTTTGTGTTTCTATTTTACATTTATTTTATATTTTATATTTTAGTTTAGGTTTAGGTTTATTTTAGTTTATTTTATTTAGTTAGCACACGTTTAGTTTATTTCGTGCCTAGTTTTATTTATTTTATATTAGTTTAGTTTTTTATTTTATTTTATTTTATTTTATTATAAGTTTAGGTTTTTTTTTTAGTTTAGGGTTTAGGTTTTACTTTTATTTATTTTAGGTTTTATTTTTAGGTTTATATTTAGGTTTTAGGTCTTAATTTTTTTATTTTATTTTATTTTATTTAGGTTTAGTTTTTATCCATTATTGCCTTTTTCCTCCAGGTTTATTTTATCTTTTAGTTTAGTTTAGGTTTTCTTTATTTTATCTTTAGTTTATTTTATTTTCTTTTATCTTTACCTTTAGTTTGATCTTTAGATCATTTTTATTTTATTTTATTTTAATTTGCCTGGCTTTATTTTATTTTATTTTTTATGCACATTTAGCCTAGCTCAGCCTTTGTGCCTTGTGGCCCAGTGGCCCAGTGGTCAGGGCCCAGGATCTAGCCCAGTGATCAGTGGCCTGGGGTCAGTGGCTCAGTGGCCTCCCTCAGTGCCTGTATTTATGTGTCTTCAGGGCCCATGGCTCAGTGGCCCAGGTCATCTTAGGGCTCATGGTCTGGCTATGGCTCAGTGGCACTTAGGGTGTCTTTTGGCCTGTGCCAGCTGGCCCAGGGTCATGGCTCAGTGATCAGTGGCCAGTGGCTCAGGATTTAGCCTAGGGCCCAGTGGGTCAAGTCAGTTTAGGCCTTTATTTATCTTAATTAGTTTATCTTAGCTCAGCTGGCCTATTATCTTATCTTTATTTGTGTCCAGGGCCTTTACTAGTGGTAGCTTTTTCTTTTATCTTTAGGTCCATTCCCTCATTTTAGGTAGTTTTAGTTTTGTTTCTTTATCTTTATCTTTAGATTTATTTATTTTTATTTAACCTAGTCTCCATTTAATTGCCTTTAATCCATGATCATTTTATTTTAGTTTAGTTTATGCCTTCCCTTTATCTTTATCTTAGTCATTCTTTACATTCATTTTATTTTATCTTTTCAGATTCTTTATTTTAGCCTAGGTCTCATCTTATCTTCTTTGATCTTCCAGGTCTTAACCTTTAAACATCTTTGGTGGCTCCATTTGATCAGGCCTTATGCCTCCTCAGGCCCTTGTGGCTCAGCCCAGTGGCCCAGTGCCCAGGTCTCAGGGCCCAGGGCCTGGGCCGCCCAGGGCCCCAGGCCCAGCCTGGCCCAGGGCCCAGGGCCCAGTGGCCTGCCCAGCAACAGGGCTCAGGGCCGAGGGCCCAGGGCCTGGGCCCCATGCCTCTAGCCTCAGGGCCTGGGCTGGCCCTGGGCTCAGTGGTCTCAGGGCCCAGTGGCCCAGTGCCTCAGGCCCAGGGCCCAGTGGCTCAGGCCTCATGGTCTTGTGCGCTATGGCTCAGTGGTCAGCCCGCCCAGCAGGGCCCAGCCCAGTGGCCAGCCTGGCTGTCAGCTCAGGCCCAGGTAGGACACTCAACGATCAGTATTCTGGGCCCAGAGCCCAGCGTCAAGGCTCAGTCCTGGGCCCCGGGTCACTCTTTCATGGCCTCGTGAGCCTAGGGCCCAGGGCCCAGTAGCCCAGGACTGGCAGGGCCAGTGTCAATCAGTGGCCCAGGGCATGTAGCTTTATCTTGTGCCTAAGCTCAGGTTTACTTATTTAGTTCAGCCAGGCTCATCTTATCTTTTTTATCATATCTTGACTACGCCAGTTTCTTTAGTTTCCAGTTTTATTAGTCATCTATATCTTTTCTATTTCCAGTTTTATTTTATTTAAGCCTTTAACTTAGTTCATTTTATCTTTAAATATCTTATCTTTTATCATACATTTATCTTTATCTGATTGCCTTTATCCAGTTTATTTTATCTTTTAATCTTAGTTTTCTTTGTTTATCTTTATTTTAGCTTCATTCTTTACATTATCTTATCTTTATCTTTGGTGTTTTTAGTTTAGGTTTCTTTATCTTTATCTTTATCTTTAATTTATCCTAGGCTCTTTATTTTATCTTTATCTTTAGCCTTTCACCCAGCCTAAGCCTTTTAGGATCTTGTGGCCTGTGGCCTTGGCCTGGATCTTGTGTGTCAGATCTCAGCCTTGTGGCCCAGTTGTGCCAGGCTCAGCCTTGTAGCTGTGGGCTGGGCCCAGGCCTCATGGCTCAGGATCATCCAGTGGCCTAGTGTTAGCCTGGGCAGGGCCCAGCCTCCCAGGGTTTTAGGACTCCAGTGTCACCAGATACGTATTATGGCCCAGTGGCTCAGTGGATCAGGACTCCAGCCTCAGTGTCAGAGCCAGGGTTGTGGCCCAGGGCCTGGGGGCCCAGTGGCTCAGTGGCCCATGGCTCCCCGGGTCAGCCTGGCCTAGAGGCTCAGGTGGGCAAGCTCAGTGGTTTAGGATCTCTGGGTCAGTCCAGGTCAGGCCCAGGATCAGCATAGTCTGGGCTCAGGACTTAGGGCCTAGTGGCCTAGCTTATTTTGGTTAAGCTTTATTTATTTTAGTTTAATCCATATTAGTTCAGTTTAGGTTTAATTTATTTTATTAATTTTTTTCATTTTAGGCCTACATTTTAGTCCATAGTTTAGGTTTATTATTTATCTTTTAGGTTTTATTTCAGGTTTTTCAAGTTTAGGTTTTAATTTAGATTTTATTTTATTTTATTTTAGGTTTATTTTATCTTTATTTACATTTAGTTTTATTTAATCAAGGTTTATTTTCTTAGGTTTATTTTATCTTTTAGTAGATTATGTCTATTTTATTTTAATTTATTTTATTTTATCTTATTTATTTTATTCCTTAGGTTTAGGTTTTAGTTTAGGTCTTTATTTTATTTTGTTTTATCTTATTTAGGTTTAGGCCTTTTATTTATTTTATTTTTTAGCCTATTTAGTTTAGGCTCAGTCTTAGATTTGTGGTTTCGGATCAGTGGTCAGGTGCAGTGGGTTAGTGGCTCAGGCTCAGTGGCCTGTGGAGGCATACACCATTTGGGTGCGCCAGGGTCAGGGTGCATGTGTGAGGATTTCAGTTTAGCCTAGCACGTGGATTTAGGGCTCAGTGGCCTGTGGCCTAGGATCTAGGATGTGGCCTAGTAAGATCTTCTTCAAAAAAAAAAAGCATACACCAAGAGGTTTAGTGGCCTGTGGCTTTAGGGCCTAAGCCTAGATTTATTAACCCCACTTTATATCCATTTAGGTTTAGGTTTATTTTATTTTATTTATTTTATTTTATTTAGTTTTATGTTTTTTTTAGATTTAAGTTAGGTTTATTTTTTATTTCCTTTAGGTTTATTTTATGTTTAAGTTTTATTTAGTTTTATTTTATCTTTAGTTTAGGTTTATTTTATTTTTATTTTACATCCAGTTTTGTATCTTGGTTTTATCCATGGTTTATTTTTTTTAGCCTAGATTAGGTTTTTCCTTTATCTTTATCAGAAATTTATTTTTTATTTTATTTTATCTCATAGGTAAAAGTTCTCTTTTAGTTTTAGCCTTTATCTTATTTATACATCAGGTTTTTTATTTATTTTATTTTAGGTTTTATCTTTGTTTTAGGTTTAAGTTTTAGGTTTTATGGTGTAGTGCTTTACTGATCTAGGTTTTTTATTTTTTATCTTTATTTTTTTATCTTCATTTATCTTTATTTCTATATCTTTACGTGATCTAGCCCAGGGTCTCAGTAGGGCCTGGCCCAGGCTTCAGCCCAGGGCCTGGCCCTGGCTCAGGCCCTCAGGCCTGGGCCCAGGCTTCAGCCCAGCCTGGTGGCCCCCCTGGCCTGGGCCAGTGGCTCAGTATCCAGCTTCAGTGGCCCAGGGCCCAGGGCCTCACCTCAGTGGCCATGCCAGGGCCTAGGGCTCAGGGCCCATGGCCTGCAGATCTGGGCTCCCATCTTAGACCAGGGCCTAGGGTTTGCGGCTCAGCACTTAGGGCCTAGTATTCTTTTGGCAAGTCATGCCCATTTAGTTATCATTTTACTGATCTTAGTTAATTTTTAGTTTAGGTTTATGTTTATGTTTTTTTTAGTTTATTTTGTTTTTATTTTATTTGTTAGGTTTAGGTTTTATTTTTTTTAGGCTTAGGTTTAGGTTTTATTTTATTTTATTTATGTTTAGGTTTTAGGTTTTATTTTAGGATTATTTTTAGGTTGTATTTAGTTTAAAAGTTTATTTTAGTTTATTTTAACCCCATTTGAAGTTTAGGTTTTAATTCTAGTTTAGTTTATTTTAGTTTGGTTTAGGTTTATTTTATTTTATTCGTGTTGGTTTTTTTAGAGTGGTTTAGGTTTTATTTTTTTATTTATTTTAAGCTTATTTTAGGTTTAGGTTTTGATTTATTCATTTAATTTAAGTTTTTTTAATTCCTTTAATTTAGTTTAGTTTAGGTTTAGTTTTATTTTCTATTTTATGTTTTTAGGTTTAGTTTTAATTCAGTCTATATTTTATTTTATTTTTTATTTTATTTGGTTTAGGTTTTTTATTCATTTTATTTTCAAGATTTATTTGGTTTAGGTTTAGGTTTTTAGCTTTGGTTTATGGTAGCTGCCAGGTTAGAGGGTTTAGGGTTTGGATTTAGGGTTTAGAGTTTGGGATTTGTGGTTTAGGATTTAGGGTTTAAGGTTTACAATTTACAATTTTTGTGGTTTAGGTTTAGGGTTTGGGTTTAGATTTAAGTCTAGGGTTTAGGTTTTAGTTTGGGGTTTAGGGTTTTTGGCTCTTTTTTGATAACAGAGAATAAATTAAGATTCAACATTTCTTCTTTTGATTTCATCAACCAAGTAACATACCAAGTTTTCAAAGACACAAGAGATGACTTAGATAAAAAATGAGCACACATTGAGCAAATAAAAAACCCTAGATAATTAGAACCATCAATACTATAAAGACATAGTTCCATATGATCGGATCACTGCTCTTCGCCCAATTCCATCGTAACAATCCCAACCTCTCAATAACGGGATCCACCGCCATATCCTCGATCTCTACCGCCACCAAAGTTGTAACCTCCATCGCTCCTCCCGCCTACATAACCACCACTGCTCTGACCACCACCTCAATATCCACCAGCACCTCCAGATCACCCACTACCACTATGATAACCGCCGCTTTCGCCCAATCCGAGATCTGATCCAGCCCTGGCTGATGTGATGTTCCCGCCAAGGTTCTTCCTGCTCCTTATGTTTAGGTTTAGGCTTAGGTTTATTAGGTTTTAGGTTTAAGTTCATTTTTTAATTTATTTTAGTTAATTTAGGTCAGTTTGTGTTTGGGTGAGTTAGGGTTTAGGTTTAGGTTAGGGTTTGTGGCTTTAGGTTTAGGAAGGCTTAGGCAAAGTGTGTTTTAGGCTTTAAGCCTTGTGGTTTAGGGTTTAGGGTTTGTGGGTTTAGGGATAAGGGTTTGGGTTTAGGGTTTTTAAGGTCTACTATTGCATGTGTGGATTGGGGTTTAGGTTTAGGGTTTAGGTCATTTTGGGTTTAGGTTTTTTTTTAAATTAAGCATACGGCAAGTAGTTTAGTTTATTAGTCTTAGTTATTTTATTTTAGTTTTTTTTATTTTATTTTACTTTACCTAGTTTTAGTTTATTTTTTTAGGTTTATTTATCCTTGTTAGGTCTTTATATCTTAATCCATTTATCTAGCCTAGGCCTAGGCCTAGTTTATCTTCTTGGCCTTAATCCTTTCATGCCCAGTTTAGGCTCTTTATCTTTATCTTATCTTAGGTCTTAGGCCCCCATCTCATCCATTTACATCTTACATCTTAGCTCAGGCCTAGCCCATCTCTTATCTTATCTTAGCCACACACGCTCATCTTATTCTGTGCCTAGGCCTTACTCATCTTATCTTAGCTCAGCCTAGGCCTTGGCCCTGTGGCCTCAGTCCCAGTCTTGGCCCAGTCTTGCATCCCAGTGATGGTCAGGCCAGGCTCAGTGGCCCAGTCCCCAGCCTGTATTCTCAGGCTCAGTGCCTGTCAGTGGCCCATGGTCTGGGGTCATCCCAGGGCTCATGGTCACCAGTGGTCATGCCATACAGCCCAGGTCTCACAGCCTGTGCCAGCTCTGGCCCAGTATCAGGGCCTAGAGATCAGGGCCCAGGGCCCAGGGCCTGTGGCCTGGGGCTCAGGCCAGCTCATATCAGCCTAGCCCATTTATCTTAGCTCTCCTACCAGCCAGCCCATTTTATCTTATCTTTATCTTGTGTCCAGGGCCTTTTAGCCTAGGGCCTAGGCTCTTTAGCCTATTCTAGGCCTTTATCTTTGTGCCCATCTTTAGGCCTAGGTCTTAGCCTAGCCTTTATTATCTTTATCTGTGCCCATTCCATTTCTTTATCTAAACTATCTTTAATCAAGGCCTTTAATCCATTATCTTTAGCCTAGCTTTATGCCTTCCCTTATTTTATCTTTAGTATCTTTATCTATCTTTATCTTTATCTAGGCCTAGATCTTTATCTTAAGCCTTTATTTATCATTCTTTAAACCCTTCCAGGTCTTTAGCCTTTAACCTTTTAGGTCTTATCATGTCGTTTTAGGCCTCAGGTTTAGGGCCTAGGGCCAGTGGTCTTGTGGCCTATGGCCTGGCCCAGGGCCCAGTGGCCTAGGGCCCAGTATCTGGGCTCAGTGGCCTGTGGCCCAGGGCCTGCTCAGCAACAGGCCTGGCTCTGTGGGCCTGCCCAAGGCCCAGGGTCCGGCCATCCAGTCCTGGGTGTCAGATCATGGCCCAGGGCCTCTCAGCTGTGCCTCTGTGGCCTCAGGCAAGCTCAGGGCTCAGTGGCCCAGTGGCCTGTGGCTCAGTGGCTCTGATCAGGTCAGTGGCCTGTGGCTATTCAGCACTAGGGCCCAGCATTTATGATCTAAGTCCCATTAACCCAGGGCTCAGGGCCTTTAGAGTTAGGGGTAGGGTAGGATCATGGCTCAGGATCTAGGGCCCAGTGGCTCAAGGCCTAGGGTCTTGGATCTGGGGATGGCCTAGGATCTTGGCCTGTGGTTTTTTTCAAAAAATAAGGCCTAGGGTTTAGTATTTTTTTTAAAAAAAAAACCTAAATAAACCGACAGATTTTAGTTTATTTTAATCTTTAGTTTATTTATTTATTTTATTTTATTTTAATCTTTATTTACTTATTTTGTTTTATTTAGTTTTATTTATTTTAGGTTTATTTATTTTAGTTTAGTTTTCCATTTTAGTTTATCTTTAGTTTAGCCAGTTTATGTTTATTCTAAGTTTAGTTTTATTTTGATTTTATTTGTTAAATGAGGTTTTTTTTTTTATTTTGAGGTTTATGTTTAGGTTTTTTTTTTTTTTAGGTTTAGGTTTTAGGTTTTTATTTCTTGGTTTAATCTTAGGTTTTATTTTAGTTTAGTTTTAGGTTTATTTTAGTTTATTTTATTTTATTTAGTTTAGTGCTAGTTTTATCTTTTGGTTTAGGTTTAGGGCCTTTATTTATTTTGTGCAGCAGTATTATTTTATTTTATTTGTTTTATTTTATTTTAGGCCTTTTTTATTTTTAGTTTAGGATCTGGGTCTCATTTTGAGGGTTTCTAGCTTTATTTAGTTTAATTAACATATTTTAGGTATTTTATCTTTATTTTATGCCCATTTTAGCCTTTTAGCCTTTTATTCTCCAGGTTTATCTTATCTAGTTTAGGCTTTTTATTTATCTTATCTTGTAGCCTGAACCTTTTATCTTAATATACTCTGTGCTCAGCTCAGGCCTTTATTTAGGCTCAGGCCTTAGCCTCAGGCTCATCTTATCTTATCTTTTATCTACTCAGGGCTCAGCCTTGATCTATCTTTCATCTTTATAGCCTCCAGTCCAGGCCTTTGGCCCTGTATCTGAGGCCCAGGGCCTGGGCCGCCCATGCCTTTGTGGCCTGCCTCCCTGGCCCAGGGTCAGTGGCCCAGTGGCCCAGGGCCCAGTGGCCCAGTGGCCCAGGCTCTCAGCCTCATGTGGCTCTGGGCGCCCAGGCTCAGTGGCCTGGCTTGGTGGCCCCAGCCCAGTGTCAGCTCATGGCCTAGTGGCCCAGATCTGTGATCTGGATCAGTGGCCTTGGGGCCTGTGGCCTGCCAAGCCTGGGCTCAGTGGCTCAGTGGCCTTGGGTTAGTTTCAGTGGCTCATGGTTTTAGAGCAGGGCAGTATCTGCAGGCTCAGATCTAGGCTAGTGTCAATCTTAAAGGCCTGTGGTTTGGCCTAGTTTATCTTGTCCTGCTTTAGCTTTATATCTTAGCTAGCCTCATTTTATTTAGCTTTAGCCTTAGCTCTAGGCTTTATCATCTTTTGTTTATATATTTTGATCTATGTTTAGGTTTCTTTAGTTTTAGGCCTAGCCTTACTATTTTATCTTTTGGTTTATTTCTGTTTATTTTTTTTGATTAGGCCTTTAATTTAGTTTATTATCCATTTTAAATTTATTTTATCTTTATATAACTATCTCTTTATTTAATTCATGGTTTTTATCTCCAGTTTATTTTATCTTTTAATTTAGTTTTCTTTTGTTTATCTTTATTTTAGTTTATTTTATTACTTATTTTATTTTATTTTGTGCCTTGCCTTTGTTTTAGTTTGTTTTATTTTATTTTATTTTAATTTATCTTTGGTTGTGGTTTATTTATTTTATCTTTCTTTTTTAGTTTTTTTACCTAGTTTGCCTTTTAGGTTTGTATTTGTGGCTCAGTGGTTTGTATTCAGGGTCAGATCTTTGGCCAGAGGCCTTGTGCCTTTTGTGGCTTGTGTGGTTCAGGCCTTTGTAGTCTTGGCTCAGCCTTGTGGCTCAGATCATCCAGGGTTTAGGTTTAGCTATTTATCTTAGCTATTTATTTCACTCAGCTCAGTTTATTTTTATCTTTTATTATCTTTAGGCTTTCTTTATTTTAGCTCAGATCTTGGCCTTATTTTGCATTTATCTTGTGCTAGGTTTTATTTAGTTTTATCTTTATTTATATCTTAGGTTTATTTTATTTTATCTTTATGTTTCCATTTTAATCTTTAGGTTTTATTTAGCCTATTTAATCTTATACTTAGTTTTAATTTTTATTTATTTTATCTTCAGGTTTAAGCCTTGTTTTGCCATTATTATATTTTACCCATTATCTTATAGGCTCACATCTTTATTTTAGCCTAGTTTCAGGTTTTAGGCTTTGTGGCTCAGGATCTTTATGGCCTGTGAGAGCTCATGACTAGTGGCTCAGGCTCATGGCTCATGGCTCAGGGCTCACCATCAGTAGACCAGTGGCCCAGTTTCAGTCATTGGCCCAGTGGGCCTAGGGCTCAGTGCCTAGGGTCTGGGATCAGGGTTGTGGCCTTTGGCTCAGGGTTTAAGTGGCTCAGTGGTTTGTGGCCTTTTTATTTGTTTTTATTATTTTTATCTTTTAAATTAAGCAAACCCAGAGGTTTAGAATTTAGTTTATTCTTTTCCTTTATTTTAGTTTATTTTATTTTATTTTCATCTATTTTAATCTATTTCTTTTATTTTATTTAGTTTTAATTCATTTATTTTAGGTTTATTTATTTTAATCTATTATCTTTGTTTAGTTTCAGTTTAGTTTATTTTATATTAGTTTTATTTTCATCTTATCTTTTAGGTTTAGTTTTATTTATTATTATCTTTAGGGTTTAGGTTTTATTTTAATCTTTTAGGTTTAGGTTTTTTATTTAAGGCCTTTTGATATTATTTAGTTTTAGCCTAGGTTTTTTTATTGAATTTAACCTTTTGTTTAGTCCAGTTTAAGTTTACTTTATTTTAAGTTTAAGTTTATGCTGTTTTTTTTCCTGTGGTTAACATTTTCTTTTATTTAATTTAGGGTTATATCTTTTAGGTTTGGTTTTATTTTATTTTATTTTAGGTTTAGTTTTATTTTATTTAGGTTTTATCTTAGTTTAATTTTTGGTATTTATTTTATTTTATTTAGGTTTAGGTTTAGCTAGTTTATTTTTATTTAATTTAATCATTTATTTTATCTTGGTTTAGGTTATTTATTTATTTATTTTATTTTAGGTTTTATTTAGTTTAGGTTTGCTAGTTTAGCCTAGGCTTAGGGTCTAGGTTTTATTTTGTGATTTTAGGTTTTAGTTTAGGCTTTCAGCCCACTTTAGTTTATTTTCTTTATTTAGTTTAGATTTAGGTTTGATTTTTTTTAGCATTAGGTTTTAATTATTTTAGTTTTGTTTTATTTTAGTTAATGTTTAGTTTATTTAATTTTAATTTTAATTATATTTTAGGTTTAGTTTTATTTTAGTTTAGGGTTTGGTTTTATTTTTATTTATTCTCTAGGTTTTATTTTAGATTTATCTTTAGGTTTAGGATCTTATTTAGTTTTATTATATGTTATTTTGTTTCTCTTTATTTTAATTTACATTTAGTTTTTATTATATTTGTGCCTTTATCCATAGTTTATTTTATTTTCCTGCGTTAGTAAGCATCTTTAGTTTATTTAATCCCCAGGTTTATGTTTAGTTCCTCACTAGGTTTTATTTTAATATCTTATTATCTTTATTTAGATTTAGGTATTTTATTTTATGTTTTATTTAGCCCAGGCTTGTGCCTTTTGGCTGGCCTAGGTTTGGCTCAGGTTTGTGGCTCAGTGGCCCATGGTCCCAGGTCGTGAGCTCATGCCCCAGTGACTCCAGCTCCACAGCCCCGTGCCTGTGGCCCAGGGCCTTGTGGCTCAGTGCCTGGCCTGCCCAGCTCAGTGGCTTCATTCTGGGACTCCAGGCCTCAGTGGCTCAGTGGCCCATGGCCTGTGAGCCCAGTGGCCCAGGTCAGACACAGAACCTGGCCTGCCCAGCCAGGGCCCAGGACTGTGGCAGCCCAGTCTTGTGGCCAGGGCCCAGGGTCACCTTGTGGCTCAGGTCAGGCTCAGTGGCCCTGATCTAGAACTCAGGGCCTGGGCCTGGCCCACCACTTTTAAAAAAAATCAAAACCAACAGCCTTAGGCCTTTCTTAGCCCATCTAGTTATCTTTTATCTATTTTTATCTTTATCTGGCCTGGCCCAGCCTTAGTGCCTGTGCCTTGTGGCCTAGAGCCCTGAGGCCTGGCTGGCCTGTGTGGCCCAAGGTCAAGGCCTAGCCCAGCAGGGGCTTCAGTCAGTGGCCTAGGGCCCAGCCAACCCAGTGGCCTAAGGCCCCTCTGTGGCCCATTATCTTTGGCCCACAGCCCAAGGCCCAGGGTCTGGGCCTAGGGTCTTCAGGTCGTGGATCTCCATGGAACGTGATCATCTAGTCGAGGGTCCTTTCAAAGCAACCCAAGATAGTGGCAGCCTAAGAAGATCTAATCCCATCTAGGGTCTTTAGCCTATCTAGCGTCCTTTATCTTTATTTATCTTAATCCATCTTAGGCCTAGCCTAGTTTATATTTATTCTATTAGCCTTTATTTTTATTTCTTATCTTTAAGCCTAGTTTATTTTTTATCTTAGTCAGTTTAGTTTTATTTTATCTTTAGCCTAAGTTTTATTTTTATTTTAGGTTTATTTTAGCTTTTATCTTTAGAGCTTAGGGCTTCATTTTTTAGGCCTTTTATCTTTATTTAGTAGGGTTCAGCTTAGTTTATTTTGGTTTAGTTTATTTATTTTGTTTATTTTATTTTGCTCAGTTTATTTTATTTTATTATTTTAGGTTTAGGGATTTTTTTTAGTTTAAGATTTATGTTTTATTTTATTATTTATTTTTAGGTTTTTTTTAGGTTTTGGATTTTATTTTTATTTTTATTTTATTTTATTTTAGATTTATTTTATTTTATTTTTCTTTAGTTTTATTTTATTTAGGTTTTATTTTCATGTTTATCTTTATATCTAGTTTTGTTTAGGTTTTATTTATTTTATTTTATTTTAGTTTTATTTTTATTTTATTTTATTTTAGGCTCAGTTTTAGGCTTTAAGCTCTTAGTCTGTGCATTTATTTAATTTATTATATTTAGTTTAAGCTTTATTTATTTTATTTTATTCTTTTATTTAGTTTAGCTCCGCTATTTTAGGTCCGTGGATTGGGGCTTGGCCTGGGGTCTTAGTCTGGGGTTTGGCCTGGCCTAGGTTTAGGGCTCTATGGCCTAGCTCTGTGGTCAGTAGGCCTAGGTTTCAGTGGCTCTAGGCTCACTGCTAGTTTGTGGTTTAGGTCAGTTTCTGCCTATGGTTTAAGCCTTTTAAAACTACAAACCGCATGTAGGTTTATTTAGTCCACTTAGTTTATTTTAAATTATCTTAGTTTATCTTATATTGATCATTTTAATCCCATTTTATTTTGTCTCTGATTTGGCTCATTTATCTTTAATCTAGGTTTTATCTTAGTCCAGCTCTGTGTCTCTATGCTTCATCTTTACGAGCCTAACTTTTTGTGCCTAGTGGTCTTGTGCCTTTATGATTTGTGGCTCAGGCTCAGGGCTCAGTGGCTCAGCCAGGGCTTGTGGCCTAGGCTCAGGTGCAAAGCCTGGGCTCAGGCTCAGGGTCGAGGGCTCAGTGCTCAGCTCAGGGCCTAGGGCCTAGGGTCTGTGGCTCAGCAGGCCTGGGCTCATTCTGGGCCAGTTCAGATCCATGGCTCAGGGCCCAGGGTCAGTATATCTTATTTTTTTTACTCCATGGGTAGTGGCTCAGCCTTAAGGCTTCAGGCCTCTTTAGCTTAGGCCTAGGTTTTGTTTAGGCTAATCTTGAATCATGAAGCAAAGAGATTTAGTTTTATTTAGCCTTTATTATATTTTTTAGGATTATTTTATTTTGTTTAGTTTATCTATTAATCTTAGTTTATTTATTTTATTTTATGCCTTTAAAATAGCCTATTTTAGTAGGTTTAGGTTTATGTTTATTTTTAGTTTAATTTTTTTATTATTTTATTTTTAGGTTGAAATTTTATTTTTTTTTTAGGTTAGTTCAAAATTTTATTTTATTTTTATAGTTTTGTGTTATATTTTAGGTTTATTTTAGGTTTTATGTTTTAATTTAGGTTTAGATTTATTTTAGTTTATTTTATTTTGTTTAGCTTGGTTTGTGGCTTGATTTATTTTAGGTTTTTAGGTTTAGGTTTTATTTATTTTATTTTAGTTTATTTTGGGTTAGTTATGTTATTTTGTTTATCTTAGTTTAGGTTTTCTTTAATTCACGTTTTTTTTAGGTATTTTTTAGGTTTAGTTTTATTGTATTTTATTTTAAGTTTATTTCATTTTATCTTCATTTAATCTTTTATTTAGGTTTTATTTTTAGTTTCATTTTATTTTTTAGTTTAGCTGAGGTTTTATTAATGTTTTATTTTAGTTTTATTTTTTTATTTTATTTTAATTTTATGTTTGGTTTAACCTTTAGTTTATGTTTTATTTTATTTTATCTCATTTTATTTAGGTTTAAGTATTTATTTATTTTATATCTTATTTAGCTTTAAGCTTCAGCTCTGAGGTTTTGTGGCTTCACAGTTTGCCTTGTGCTCCTGAGGCTCAGGCTCATGGCTCAGTTTAAGTTTTGCTGTTTGTGGTCTGGGCCCAGGGCCTTTGTGGCTCAGGCCTGTGGCCTGTGGCTAGGGCAGTCAGTGGTTTATTTTAGGTTTATTTTAGCTTCATTTCCTTTAGTTTAGGCTTCAGGCTTATTTTAGGTTTCTTTTATCTTATTTAGTTTAGTTTTGGCTTAGTTTATTTTTGGTTTAGATTTTATTTATTTTAGTTTGTTTATTCTTTGTTTAGGTTTCAGTTTATTATCTTTATTATTTTAAGTTTAGGATTTTAGTTTAAGATTTGTATGTTTATTTTATTATTTATTTTTTTTTTTCTTTATCGATTTTATTTCTTTTATTTTATTTTATTTTATTTTAGATTTATTTTATTTTTATTTTCTTCTCTTAGTTTTTATTTTATTTAGGTTTTTTCTCTCATGTTTATTTTATATCTTAGTTTAGCTTTAAGTTTTATTTATCTTTATTTTATCTTTAGTTTTATTTTTTTTTTATCTTTATTTTAGGCCTAGGGTTTAGGGCCAGTTTAAGCCTTTTAGTTTAGGTATTTATTTAATTTTATTATATTTAGGCTTTAAGTTTATTTATTTTATCTTATCTTTGGTTATTTAGCTTTAGTTCCAACCTTTATGTTTTGTGGTCCGTGATCAGTTTGGGCCTGGGTGGGGTGTGTGGTCAGCCTAAGCCTTAGGGTTTATGGCCTAGCCTAGGGCTGCAGGTTTAGGGCCCAGGGCTCAGTGGCTCACTGCTAGGTTTGGGTTTGGTCATTCTGTGTCTTATGGTTTAAGTTTTTTTAAATTAAGCAAACCCAAGCATGTTTAGTTATTTAATCACTCATTTATTTTAAAATTATCTTTAGTTTATCTTTATATCTTGATTTTATTTAACTTACTCATTTTATTTAATCCCAGGTTTATTTATTTTAACTCTAGGCCTTTTATCTTAGTCCATTCTCCAGGTCTATTCTACGTTTTGGGCCAAGTTTGACCTTTCAGCCTGTGGTCTTGTGGCTCCATGATCTAGGGCCTAGGCCTAGGGCCTCACCAAGGCCAGGGCCTCAGGGCCTAGTGGCCCAGCAGTCAGGGCCTAGGATCTGGGCGAGGGCCTAGGCTCTGCCTTGTGGCCCAGTGGCCCAGTGTCCTGTGAGCACAGTCAGGCCCAAGCCCAGTATTCTGGGCCCAGTGTCAGATTCCAGGGCCTGTGCCCAGGTGGTCAAGGCCCATTCTTTATTTATCTTTCATCTACGTGGCCCAGGGCCCAGCCTGGCTGGCCCAGGCTTAGCCCAGGTCCGTGCCCTTTGCAGGCCAATCTGAACTGCAGCAAAGAGATCTAGTTAGCCTTTTAGCTCATTTATCATACATTTTATTTAGGATCATTTTTATCTTCCTTTAGCCCATCTTATCATTCTTGTGCCCATTTATCTTAGCCCATGCCTTTTAAAAATAGCCTAGTTTAGGCTCAGCTAGGGCCTAGCTCATTCTTTAGCCTTTTATCTTTAGGCCTAAGCCTTTCATTTTATCTTTAAAAGTCCAAGTCATCTTTATCTTTAGGTTGTGCCTATATTTTAGGGTTTAGGTTGTGGTTTATGTTTTAATTTAGGTTTTGATTATTCTTTTAGTATTTTATTTTGTTTCCATGGTTTAGTTTGATTTATTTTAGGTTTAGTTTAGGTTTTATTTATTTTATCTTAGTTTATTTTAGTTTAGGTTTTGGGTTATGTTATTTTGTTTATCTTTAGGTTTAGGTTTTCTTTAGCTCACGATTTAGGTTTTTTTTAGGTTTATTTTAGGTTTATTTTTATTGTATTTTATTTTAAGTTTATTTCATTTTATCTCTCATTTAATCTTTCTTTCCATTTAGTTTTATTTTAGTCTATTTTATTTTTTTTGTTTAGCTTGAGGTTTTATTAATTAGTTTTATTTTAGTTTTATTTTTTATTTTATTTTAATTTTATGTTTAGGTTTAACCTTTTAGTTTATGTTTTATTTTATTTTATCTCATCTTTTTATTTAGGTTTAAGTATTTATTTATTTTTTTTTATATTTTATTTTAGCTTTAAGTTTCAGGTTTGAGGTTTTGTGGTTTAGGGCTTCAGGCCTCAGGTGAGGTTTAGAGGGTCATGGTCAGTATTAGGCTCTTGTACCTTCAGTGGTTTGGGGTTTGTGGTCAGGGCCTAGGGTAGGCCTGTGGTAGGGTTTGTGGTTTTATTTTAGGTTTATTTTTTAGCCTTTTATTTTAGCTCAAGGGCTATTTTAGGTTTTTTTATCTTATTTAGTTTAGTCTTAGTTCATTTTGGTCAGTTTTATTTATTTTAGTTATTTTATTTATAGGCTTCAGCTTTATTTTATTTTATTATTTTGTGCTTCAGTGATCTTTAGTTTAAGATTTATGTGCCTTATCTTATTATTTATTTTAGGTTTTTTTTAGGTTGGATTTTATTTTATTTTTATTTTATTTTATTTTGATTTATTTTATTTTTATTTTTCCTTTAGTTTTATTTTATTTAGGTTTTATTTCATGTTTATTTTATATCTTTAGTTTATTTAGGTTTATTTTATTTTATTTTATCTTAGTTTTATTTTATTTTATTTTATTTTAGGTTTAGGCTTAGGCCTAAGCTTAGTTTAGGTATTTATTTAATTTATTATATTTAGGTTTAAGTTTTTTATTTATTTTTTTTGGCTTATTTAGTTTTAGGCTCAGCTTTTATATTTTGTGGCTCAGTGATTGTGGTTTGGGAGGGTTTCTGGCCTGGGGGTCTGGGCCTGGCTGGGCCCAGGTTAGTGGTTTATGGTCAGCTTCAGGGTCAGGCCTAGCGCCTCAGTGGCCTAAGGCTCACTAGTCTGTGGCCTAGGGCTTGGGCCACTGCGTCTTATGGTCTCAGCTTTTTTTTAAACTAAGCAAACCCAAGCATGTTTCAGTTTATTTAGCTTCACCTAGCCTCCATTCTTTAAATCATTTTAGTTTATCTTACATATCTTGATTTTATTTTAATCCCAGGCTCATTTTATCTTAATCCCAGGCCTTTTATCTTTGTCCATCTTCCAGCCTGGCTCATGCCTTTAGCTGAGCCTAATCCTTTCAGTGCCTGTGGTCTTAAGGGTCAGTGGCCCAGGTCAGGGCCTAGCAGGGCTCAGTGCCTAGGCCTTGTGGCCCATCTGTCCTGTGAGCCCAGCAGGCCTACGCCTGCGGTCTGGGCTCAGTGGTCAGCAGTGGCCTGAGGCTCAGTGGCTCAGGGTGGCCTATCTTATCTTTATCTTTATCTCAGGGCTCAGTTGGGCTGGCCTAGATCTCAAATTTCAGTGGTCCGTGCCTTGTTTTCAGGTTAATCCCTTGAATGAAGCAAAGTAGATCTAGGTCTTTAGCCCATTTATATCATTATATTCTTATTTTAGATTATTTTTACCTTTGTTTACCTATCTTATTAATCTTGTGCATTTTATCTTAGCTTATGCTTTAAAATAGCCTAGCCTTTTAGGCCTAGGGCCTCAGCTCATGTTTATTTTAGTTTAATCCTTTATTATTATTTTAGGCCTAAGGCCTTTGTTTTATTTCTTAGGTTTGTGTCAAGTTTTATTTTATTTTTTAGGCCTTGTGCCTATATTTTAGGCCTATTTTAGGTTTATGTTTTAACTCAGGATCAGATTTATTTTAGTTTATCTTATCTTTTGTTTGTGGTTTCAGCCTGATCCATTTTAGGCCCAGGTTTAGGTTTTATTTATTTTATTTTAGCTTTATCTTAGTTTCTAGCTCAATATGTATTTTATTTTATTTTAGGTTTAGTTTTTCTTTACCACGGTTTGGTTTTAGGTATTTTTTAGGTTTAGCCTTTTTATTGTATTTTATCTTTAAGTTTATTTCATTTTATCTCATTTAATCTTTATTTAGGTTTTTTATTTTTAGTTTCATTTTATCTTTTAGTTTAGTTGAGGTTTCTTTATTAATTGTTTTATTTTAGTTTTATTTTTTATTTTATTTTAATTTTATGTTTAGGGTTTAACCTTACCTTTATGTTTTATCTTTATTTATCTCATTTTATTTAGGCTTCAAGCACCTTTATTTATTTTATTTTACATTTTATTTAGTTTAAGCTCTGAGGCTCTTGTGGCTTAGGTCTTGTGCCTTGTGGCTCGAGGCTCAGGGCTATGGCTCAGTATTCTAGGTCTTATGTGCCTCAGGGTCTGGGGCTCAGGGCTCAGTGGCTCAGTGGCTCAGGTATTGCCAGTGGCTCATGGCCTATGTCAGCCAGCCCAGGCTCTGTGGCTCAGTGGCCAGTGCAGGTCAGTGGTCATGGTGGCTGCCCAGTGGCTCAGGGCCTGTGGTTGCCTAGGCTCAGGGTTTAGGGTTTTAGGATCAAAGCCAGCATTTAAGAATGTGCCTCAGGGCTGTGGTTTAGAGCCCATGCCATTTTTGTGGTCTGGGGGTTTAGGGTCAGAGGTTTTTTTATTTTTTATTTTTTTTAAAATTATGTAAACCCAGGTAGGTTTTGTTTATTTAGTTTTATTTATTTTAGTTTATTTTATTTTTATTTTTAATTTAGGTTTATTTTTAGTTTTATTTAGATTATTTTAATTTTAGGTTTATTTATTTTAGCTTTGGTTTTTTATTTTAGTTTTTATTTTAGGTTTAGGTTTAGGTTTAGGTTTATTTTTTTAATTTAGCTTTATCTTTATTTTATTTTTTATGTTTAGGTTTTATTTTTTTATTTTTAGGTTCAGGTTTAGGTTGATTTTATTTTTTAGCTTTTTTTTATTTGTTTATGTTTAGGTTTTACCTTTTGTTTAGGGTTTATTTTCACTTATAAACCATTTTATTTTATTTAGTTTATGTTTTTTTTATTTAAGTTTAGTTTAGGTTTATTTTATGTTTATTTTATTTTATTTTAGGATTAGATTTTTAGTTTTTTAGTTTTATTTTATTTATTTTAGATTTTATTATTAAATTAATTTTTTGTTTTTTAGGTTTTATTTAGTTTTTATTTTATTTTTAGGTTTATTTTATTTTTTTATTTCACGCTTAGTTTTATTTTATTTTGGTTTTTTATTCTTAGGTTTATTTTATTTTTAGTTTAGTTTAGGTTTTATTTATTTTATTTTAGTTTATTTTATTTTTATGTTATTTTATTTTAGGTTTAGGTTTAGTTTAGGGTTTTTATGATCTTATTTTTTAGTGTGTTATTTATTTATTATATTTTAGGTCTTATTTAGTCAGGTTGGCCTCAGGTCTTAGGGCCCAGGGCCCAGGGTGGCCTGGGGTTGGGTAGATAGGGCCTGTGATTAGAAGGATTAGGGAGAGGTCAAGGAGCATCAGTGATCAGGTTTTATCAGGTTTTAGGGTGGTTTAGGGCCCAGCTCAGGTTTAGCAGTTTAGGGTTGGTTGGTTTATCTTTAAAATTTTCATCATTTAAAAAGTTAACCCAGGTTTATGTTATTTAGTTTATTTATTATTTATTTTACTTTATTTTATTTCATTTTATTTTATTTTTTATATATATATTTATTTATTAATTATTTTAGGTTTATTTATTTGTTTATGTTTAGTTTATTTAGGTTTAGGTTTAGGTTCATTTTAATTTAGGTTTATTTTTTATTTTAGGTTTAGGTTTTATTTTATTATTTTTAGGTTTAGCTTAAGTTTGTATTTTATTTTTAGTTTATTTTAGGTTTTATTTTAGGTTTATTTTTGTTTTACTTTTAGTTGAGGTTTAGATTTTTAGTTATTTTATTTTATTTAATTAGGTTTTAGGTTTAGTTTAGTTTTATTTATAGGTTTTATATATTTACTCTTTATTTTAGTTTTTTTTTAGTTTAGGTTAGGTTATATTTTTTATTTATTTCTAGGTTTTATTATTTATTTTTAGGTTTAGGTTTTATTTAGTTTTATTTTATTTTATTTGAAGTTTATTTTAAAATTAACTTAGTTTTATTATTTTAATCTTAGGTTTATTTTATTTTATTTAGTTTATTTTAGGCTATATATTTATTTTAATTTATTTTTATTTTTATTTTTTTAGGTTTAGGTTTAGGTTTTAGTTTAGGTATTTATTTTATTTTATTTTGGTTTATGTTTATTTATTTATTTTATTTTTAGGTTTTATTTACTTTAGGTTTACGTTTTTATGTTTTTAAGGTTTAGGGTTTAGGGTTTGTGTGGGTTTTGTTTTTGTGGTTCAGGTTTAGTCAGGGTTTAGGGTTTGAAGTTTAGTTTTGGCATTAGGGTTTAGGGTTTAATGATTTAGGTTTAGGGTTTAGGATTGTTTAGGGTTTAGGTTAGTTTTAGGGTTTAGGATTTAGGTTTAGTGTTAGGTTCTTTTAATTTTTTTTTTATGTTTAGGGTTTAGGTTTAGGTTTTAGGTTTAGGGTTCAAGTTTTAGTTTAGGGTTTAGGGTTTTTGGATTTTTTTTAACAAAAAACAAATTCATATTCAATATTTCTTCTTTTTGATTTCATCAAAAAACTAACACACCAAGTTCTCCAAGACACATGCAACGACATAGATAAAAAATGTGCACGCATAGAGCAAATCAAAAACCCTAGATAACTAGAACCGTCTCTACTATAGAGATACAGTTCCATAAGTAGCAGATCGGATCGATCATTGTTTAGTTTCTCTAGTTCCCATCAGAACCACCCCGGCCTTTCGAGTAGTGTGATCCACCATCATATCCCCGATCTCTCCCTTCGCCACCACGATGGTTGTAACCTCTATCGCTCCTCCCGCCTCCATAACCACCATTGTTCCGACCACCACCTCCATATCCACAAGCACCTCCAGATCCCCCACCACCACTATGATAACTGCCACATCAACCTCACCACCGCTGATCTAGACAAACCCGGTTGACTGGTGATGATCCCGCTATCAAGGTTATTCCCATTCTTGGTTTAGGTTATAGTTTTAGGATATGTTTATTTTTTAATTTATTAAGTTACTTTAGGTTTAGGTTAAGGGTTTAGGGTTTACATGATAGGTTTAGGATTTTTTTTAGAAAAACTCAAATGATTTCATAATAAATAAGACATTACCAAATCAAACAAGACATTATCCTCTAACAACTAATAAAACATGACAATATAAAATACAATTCAAAAATTCATAGATACAGTATTTCAAAAAATTATTTAACTCCTTGAGACAATAAAATTTAATTTAATAGAAAGCCAGCAAAGCTTAGTCGAATAAGTTGAAACCCATATCATCTTCAGATTCCTCAGCAAGCTCTTCCTTCTTCTTCCATCAGAGGAGAGCAGCAGAGGAGTAGGTAAGCATCAGCACCTTAGCAAATTTACTAAGATCCTTCAAATTCTCCTTAACCTTCTCGACCTGTGGGTATGTGTAATCGGTGGCAATCTTGATGAGGAGGACATTTTTGTAAGCGTTGATGAACATGTGGAGCACTGCAGCAAGGGTGGGATAAGAGAGGGATAGTGAAACAGAAGTGATCACTAAAATGCTGATAGAAACTTCTCAATGTGATCATCTTCAATGAGGTCAAGCACCTCAGGACTGAACACTGAACCATCATCATACACAGACTGGATGACAAGGAAATAATAGAATAGATTAATAAGTCTGTGAACGATCCAGACCAGTGTTGCCTGGAGGAACCACAACATCAATAGGTGTAACAAGACAAACACGAGCAGGAGCGCAAACTTTATTTTTTGCAACCTCTTCACTGACTTCTTTAAGATCACCTTTTGTAAATATCAGCTCAGTCGAGGTTTAGGGTTTAGGGTTAGGGTTTAGGGTTTAGAGTTCAGAGATTAGTGTTTAAGCTTTTGGGTTTAGGGCTTTAGTGTAGGGTTGGTTAGGTTAAAGATTAGGGTTAGTTTAGTTTAGAGTTTAGGCTTTAAGCTTGTTTAGGTTTAGGTTGGGTTAGAGTAGAGTTTAGGGTTTAGGGTTTAGGAGGTCAGGGCCAGGGCTCAGGCTCAGGCCTGGGGGGCTCAGTGGCTCAGGTTATCCACCCAGGCTCATGTAGGGCCTAGGTTGGGCACAGTGTCAGGGTTAGTCAGTGATCATGGCTCAGGGTAGGTCAGTTTAGGTTAGTGGCTAGGTTGCAGGCTAGGGCTCAGTTTAGGGTTTTATGGTAGGATTTAGAATTTAGGCCTAGTGTTTAGGGTTTTTAAAAAAACCCAAGAACCAGCAAAGTTTAGTTTATTTAGTTTAAGTAGTTTATTTTTTTATTTATTTTCTTTTATTTTATTTAGGTCCATCTTATATTTTTATTTAGTTTGTTTATTTACTTAGGTTTATTTTTTTTAGTTTTATTTTTTTTGTTAGGTAGGTTTAATTTTAGTTGTTTTATTTTTATTTTACTTTTAGGTTTAGGTTCTTTTTTTTTTTAGGTTTGTGTTTTAGGTTTTATTTTAGGTTTTTTAGGTTTTACTTTTTTTAGGTTTAGGTTTATTTTTAGCTAGGGTTTAGTTTAGATATTTTAGGTTTTTAATTATTTTAGTTTAGGTTTAGGTTTAATTTATTTTATTTATTTCAGGTTTAGTTTTTTTTAGTTTAGGGTTTATTTTTATTATTTATTTAAATTTAGGTTTTTCTTCAGATTATTTTTTAGGTTTAGGAGTTTATTTAGTTTTTATTTTTTTTATTTTTGGTTTATATTATTTTATTTTACATTTAGTTTTATTTCATTTAGGTTATTTATTTTTATTTTTTATTTTTAATTTAGTTTAGGTTTTTTATTTATTTTATTTTAGTTTAGTTTTAATTTTATTTAATTTTATTTTAGGTTTAGGTTTTAGGTTTTATTTTATTTTATTTTGTTATTTAATTTAGGTTTAGGCTCAGATCATTTTAGGTTTATAGTTTAGGTTTTTTTTAAGTTTAAGGTTTAGGGTTTAGGATTTTTGGTTGTAGGTTTTAGGTTTATATGTTTAGGGTTTAGGGTCATTGAGGGTTTGGGTTTAGGCTTGTTAGGTTAGTTAGTTAGGAGTGTTAGGGCTATTTTAAATTTTTAAAGTTTTAAATTTCTTATTTTAATTTTCAAAAAGTAGTTTTAGGTTTATTTGGTTTATTTTATTTTACTTTATTTTATATTTTATTTTATTTAGGTTTACTTTTATTTTATTTAGTTTAGTTTATTTTATTTTTTATTTATTTTATTTTAGTTTATTTTTTTAGGTTTAGTTTATTTTTTAGTTTAGTTTTATTTTCATTTTATATTTTAGGTTTAGGTTTTATTTTTTATTTTTAGGTTTAGGTTTAGGTTTTTATTTTATTTTTTATGGTTTAGGTTTTAGGTTTTTATTTTAGGTTTATTTTTAGGTTTTATTTATTTGTTTTGGTTTAGAATTATATTTATTTTATTTTATTTCATTTAGTTTAGGTTTAGTTTATTTTAGGTTTAAGTTTAGGTTTTATTTATTTTAGTTTAGTTTATCCACATATATAGTTTCATTTAGATGATCAAACTCATTCTGTAATATGCGAGCTATCCATCCAGAAGCAGCAATTTTGATAAGTTGACCAAAATGATCCTGACCTGTGACCTTCACCTGTCGATGACGCTCTACCATAACTCTAAATCCATCAAAGCTTTAACATCTTTCAAAGAATAAAGCTATTTTGATTCCCTTCTTCTAAAGCTTTGGATTAATTATTACTAGAGATTAAAAGGTTGATGGTCTTGTCATCGCTTTCACTAAGAGCGTAGCTAATGTATTCCTTTGTGTCTTCAAGAACACTAATCTCCCCTCATATATATGATGTGTTAGGCATCGAGAATATTAGGTTCAAAATCCTCTAGAAGCATACCACTATGGATCATTAAAGAACCCTCCAGAGCTACCAGAAAGGCCTTTGATTTGGAATTTCTGTGATCATCGAGGATGGCTTTCATGATAATTAAACCCTAGCATACTATTCTACATCAATACTTGCTCCTATTCCATGGTCATTCACTCATTTCCTCAAAATTATAACTGTGGAGGTCGACACCGAGCCTTCCGCATAACTGCAATCATGTCATATATGATCTTCTGGATCTTCTTTGATTTGATCTCCTCCAAGGAGGCCTCAACGGTGGACTCATGGAGGACCATATCACTGGCCTTGACAATTTTAGTCAGGGATTCTTTCTTCACGCTAAATCCAGAGAACCATTAGTAGAGACTTTTGAAGGGGTTCTTCTATGACCAGCGATGCAATGGGAGAAGCAATGAAGAATTAGACCAATGCTTGGAGCTTGAAAGTCATAGTCTTTATGAAGGAGGATGGAGGCATAGTGGGATAGTTCACTAGCAGCCAGGCTATGCGAGTGGCATGGTTCGATCAATCAATAAAAAATTCATGGAATGTCTCATGTGCTTTCTGTAGGCAGCCAGATTTATGGGGCCTATTTGGGTTAAAAAAAAGTCTCAATCAGCTACCTTCTGCATGCTACTGTGTCTTGGTTTTGGAGAAAGTGAGGGAAGAGAGCTCACCTGCTAGAGGAAGAGGGAGGCATGGATGCTGTCGCTAGGTCAGCTTGGTTTGGAGGAAAAGATGGACGAAGGGAGAGTTTGCTTTTAGCTTTATGGCCCAACTGAGAGAGGTACTGTGAGATATTTTTTATTTTTTATTTTTAGACCGGACGGAGAGCCTCAAGTGAAGTAGGAATGAGAGGGCTTTGGCTTCTGCAAGGGAGATGAGAAAAGGATAGGACCTCATTTTTTTGTTTTTTCTAGTGTCGTGTTTTGGTAGTTGAGAGAGAGAGAGAGAGAGAGAGAGAGAGAGAGATGCCAACTTTGTCTTACATGCCCCAACTTCTCCATGTTCCCGCTTTTTATTTCTTTTTTTTTTTTCTTTGCATTTTTTTATATGTTGTCATGATCACATAAATTAGCTAGGAGTAAGTCATTTAATAGTTTGGTCTTTTTCACTTTTTTTAAAAATTTTTTGTCAAACTTGATTTTTATTAAATAAATGATTTTAAAAGTTTTACAAAATTTTAATAACTTTAGTAAATAATTGAATGAAAATTTATAAGTTGTGTATAAAATAAGATAATTTTAATTATGATTAATAATTATTGATAAAATGGATTCATAATTTGATAAATTAATTATTTTGATTTAATGGTTAATATATTATATATATAACATTTATTTATAGTTTTTATTTTGATTTAATTCTGAATAAATTTTGTTTGATGTTTAGAATTGGTTTAATCTCTCTCTCTCTCTCTCTCTCTCTCTTTGTAGTTCATTTTAGACTTCAAATGGATTGTGTATGTTAAATTAAAATTTGTTGTTTGTTATTATCATTTTTTTTTTATATATAATTAGTGACTTAACATTCAAATCATGATTTGATTTAATTTATGCTTAAACTTGACTAAAATTACATTTGATTATGAATTCTAATATGAATGATTTACTTGATGGTTTTGATTGTGATTATATGTAGAACTTCGAATGATGATTGAAGGATTGATTGGTTTTAGGTTGAACTTGGCTATGTCCACAAAATTGGCTTAAAGGTTTGGATTTTGATTTGGATTTAGGTTTGGATCATGATTTGAAGTTTAGTTTGAGTTTGAATTTGATAAATTGATTGAAGGGTTGAATTGATCTTTGAGAAAATTAATTGAATTTGGACTGATTTGGATTTCGCTAAGGCCAAGTCCATAAGATAAATCATGGGTCTTATGAAGGATTTAAATTTTTGATTCGATCATGGGATTCAATCATTTGATTAGGATTTGAATTTGGATTTTTATATTTGAATTTAATTTGAGGTTTGGTTTGAGAAGGTGAACACATGTCAGATTTAGGCTATAGAGTAGGCGAGTCTCCTTAATTCCTAAGGCATAGGCTAATCCTATGATTAACCCTTCTATGTCTTAAGGTTTAGGTTAAGTGTTCACCTAATCACTATAAGTGTCTTATGGCTAAGGAAGTCTTAATGTCTAGAAGATCCCTAGGTCTAAGATGAGGAGATTGAGAATTCACTCCAAAAGTGACATCAACATTAATATGTTGAATCCACATGTTCTGAAATCTGAAAGGATAGAAATTAGTTAATATATTATAATTATCTTTAATAAAAACCAAAAGAGGAGCATGATCAAACAAGGTTCTACTTAAATGATCTATATAAAGTAATAGGCCATTGAGTAATCCAATGAGTATTAAAAATAATTTGATCTAACCTTTTGCCAAAGTCTAGAGTTTTACCAAGTATAATTAGATCCCCTAAAACTAATATCAATCAAATTACAATCAAGGATCATATTGCAAAATTCTTCCATGGAATGAATATTAGGAGAGCAACCACCACTTTGTTCAGAAAAGAATAAAATAATGTTGAAATCTCCTCCAACAAACCAAGGTTTATTGATAGATGTAGCAAAATTCCTCAAATTTTCTACAAGATCTATTACAAGATGCATAAACAAAAGAGCCCAAAACACAATAATCACCTTAAGAGATTTGAGCATTGACTTTCTGTTGAAAATCATTAAGAATAGAAATATCAACAAAATTATTCCAAAAACATCAAATCTTATTACTAACAAATTTATTGAAATTGATCATTCTAGCAACATGGTTAACTTTATTAGCATGAATAAGAGGCTCCAGAACAATAAGTAAAGAAATATATAAACTCTACAAAGATTTCCCTCTAACATTCTAAACAAGAAAATTAAACATAATGAAATAAAATGGGGTTAAGAAAAGGTTAATTAAGAGAGGAGAGAGAGGTCACAGCAAATATAGTATTTTTTAACAATTTACTAGGGAAATTTTTAACATTATTTCTCTTATTAGCATGATAAGTTTGGAAACCATTTTCTTTTCCCATATAATCATCATCTGAGAAGGATATAGCAACATTAGTCACAGATTTAGGAGAAGTCTCCTGTATAGAAGTGAGTTCTCCTTCTTCCAAGATATTAGAAATTCTTAAAGGCTAATGAACATTAGGTATAGCAAGAGAGGGAGTAGAAATAGATTTATTAAGAAGGAAAGTGTGAACACCCACCCCTTCCTCTTCAATACCCAAATTATTAGACAAAACCAAATCTTTTTTAGAATTTAAATCATCCTGAACTTGAAAATTAGAATTTTGTTTTGCAACTTGATTATCATGAGGAACCAAAACCATATTCTTGATAAAATTTGAATGATGCATAACATTAATATCCACATTAATATTTTCAATTAAAGCTTCATTTTCATCAATCAAAGCCAGCAAGGATGCAGATCAATTTGAGGAAATAGAATCATCATCCAAAAGTTTAGAAAACTATTATTGTCCACATTAGAAGCCTTCAATGTAAGAGGTAATAAAACAACCTTATTAGAACAATCAAAAAATTCTTTTTTGAAGTAGCTTTTGATATTTAACAATGGTCCTAGGTTAGAATAGATGTTTCCTTAATAGGATTTTCTTTTAGTTGAGGATGAAGAATGAAACATTCAAAATTATCGCACTAATGGATTTTGCGGAGAAAAAAGACAAATTTTCAAATGCATGAATTTTAGATCCCAACCACTAAACATTCAAAATTATCATACCCATGGATTTTGCAGTGAGAAAAAAAGACAGGGAAATTTTCAAATTCAATTCTTGGCATGTAACCGTAATTCTTAGATCCCAACCAAATTTCTTTTGGTTGATTCTTGGAAATGTCCAATTCAACAAGGATTCAAGCCACTTAAGGATGAGATTTCATATTCATTGCATGATCAATTTGCAATGGTCAACCAACTAAAGAACCCATAGTAAAAAGGAATTGATGGTTAACGAAATGAATTTGCATATCGAGGAGAGAAATCCAAAGTGAAATGATTATGGATTATGGTTTTGGGTTTGGGGTTAGGGTTTAGGGTTTAAGGTTAAGGTTTAGTGTTTAGGGTTTAGGGTTTAGAGTTTAGGCTTTAGTGTTTAGGTTTTTAGGGTTTAAGGTTTAGGGTTTAGGGTTAGTTTAAGGATTAGTTTAGTAGAGGGTTATTTTAGGATTTGTTTAGTTTTGTGTTTTAGGTTGTTCAAGGTTTGGGGTTTAGGGTCTTAGGGTTTAGGTTTGTGGGTTTCAAAGTTTAGGCTTTAGGATTTGTTTAGGGTTTAGGGTCATAAGTCAGGGTTTAGGGTCAGGTTTGTGGGTTTGTGGTTAGGGTTTAGTTTAGGGTTTTAAAAAAAAATTACAAACCGATGGTTTAAGTTTATTTACTTTAGTTTTATTTATTTTAGTTTATTTTATTTTATTTTTATTTAGGTTTATTTTATTTTATTTAGTCTTTTATTTATTTTAAGTTTATTTATTTTATTTAGGTTATTTATTTTAGTTTAATTTTTAAGTTTAGGTTTAGGTTTAAGTTTATTTTTTATTTTAGTTTTATTTTTATTTTTTATATTTTATATTTTATTTTTATATTTAGGTTTAGGTTTTATTTTATTTTTAGGTTTATTTTATTTTATTTTAGGTTCAATTTTTATTTTATTTAGGCTCATATTTTTAGGTTTATTTTATTTTAGTTTAGTTTAGGTTTTATTTATTTTATTTTAGTTTAGCTTTTATCATTATTTTATTTTTAGGTTTAGGTTTAGATTTAGGTTTTAGTTTAGGTTTTTATTTTGTTTTATTTTATTATTATATTTAGGTTTAGGTTTTTATTTATTTTATTTTTAGGTTTTATTTAGTTTAGGTTTAGCTTTTTGGGTTTTCAGGGTTTAGAGGGTTTATGGTTTAGGGTTTATGGTTTGGGGTTTAGGGTTTAGGGTTGTTGGTTTTAGGATTTAGGGTTTAGGGTTTTTTTTGTTTAGGGTTTAGGGTTTAGGGTTTAGGATTTAGGGTTTAATTTTTAGGTTTAGGGTTTGTGTTTTAGTTTAGGATTTAGTGTTTCAGGTTTATGGTCTTTATTAATAGAGAACAAATTTAGATTTAACATTTCTTCTTTTCAATTTCATCAACCAAGTAGCACACCAAGTTTTCTAAGACATAAGCGATGACATAGATAAAAAATGAGGATGCATAGAGGAAATTAAATACCCTAGATAAATAGAATAGTCTTTATTATAAAGACACAGTTCCATAAGCCAGATCGATGGTCATTCTTCGCTTCAATTCCCATCAATCACCCTTCCTCTCGAGTAGGATCGCCATCAATCCTTGATCTCTCCTTTCACCACCACCACATGTAACCTCACGCTCCTCCCGCCTCCATAACGCTACCTCCTATCTACCAACACCTGATCCCCCACCACCACTACGATAAACAATGCCTCCACCTTCCCCACCACAAGATCCCTGGAGATTGGTTAACGTGAGGTTCCCTGCGGGTTCCACCCATTCTTAAGGTTTAGGTTTATTAACTTGTGGTTTCAATATATTTTTAATTTATCAGTTACTTTAAGTTTATGTTTAGGGTTTGTGTGGTTTGTGGGTTTAAGGTGTAGGTTGTGGGTTTAGGGTTTAAGGTTGTGGTTTGGCTCAGGTTTTGGGGTTAGGGTTTAGGGTTTAGGGTTTATGGTTTAGGGTTTAAGGTTTAGTGTTTAAATTTAGGGTTTAGGGTTAACTTAGACTTTAGGGTTAATTTATGGTTTAGGGTTTAAGATTTGCCTTTAGGATGCTTTAGTTTAGGGTTTAGGTTTGTGGGGTTTGCTGTGTGGTTTAGGTTTAGGTTTAGATTAGGTTGTTGGGTTTAGAGTTTAGGTTTAGGATTTAGTTTAGTTTTTAGGGTTTGTGTGGCCTAGGTTTAGTTTGGGGTTTGTGGTTTTTTCTTATTTATGTTTCCTTTAAAATTTAAGTAAGCTAATAAGTTTAGGTTGATTTAGTTTATTTTTTTATTTATTTTAGTTTATTTTATTTTTATTTAGGTTTTTTTATTTTATTTAGCTTAGTTTATTTATTTTAGGTTTATTTATTTTAGTATATTTTGATTTTGATTTTATTTTTTTGGTTTAGGTTTTATTTGATATTTTTAGGTTTAAGTTTTTATTTTTATTTTAATTTTTTAGGTTTAGGTTTTAGGTTTTTAATTTAGCTTTATTTTTAGGTTTTATTTTTTAGTTTATGTTTAGGTTTAGTTTATTTTTATTTTATTTTATTTTATTTACTTTAGGTTTAGGTTTAGGTTTATTATATTTTAAGTTTAGGTAAACGTTTTATTTCTTTTAATTTAGTTTATTTTTAATTTAGGTTTATTTTATTTTGATTATTTTATTTTTATTTTAGGTTTAGGTTTTATTTCATTTTTTTTAATTATTTTCTTAGATTTTATTTAGTTTTAATTTTATTTAGGTTTATTTTATTTATTTAGGTTTAGTTTTATTTAATATTTTATTTTAAGTTTATTTTATTAGTTTTAGGTTTTATTTATTTTATTTTAGTGCAGATTATATTATTTTAGGTTTAGGTTAGGTTTTATTTTATTTTATTAGGTAGGTTTTATTTATGTTATTTTGTTTTATTTAGTTTAAATTTTTAGGTTTAGGGTTTAGGGTTTAGGGTTTAGGGTTTAGGTAGGGTCAGGGTAGGAGTGTTTAGGGTTTAGGGTTTAGGGTTTAGGGTCAGGTTTTAGATTTGGGGTTTAGGATTTAGGTTTAGGGTTTAGGGTTTACTATTTGGAGGGTTTGTGGGTTTAGGTTTAGGTTTAGGGTTTAGGGTTTAGGATGATTAGATTTAGGTTTTAGGTTTAGGGTTTAAGTTTTAGTTTAGGGTTTAAGGTTTTTTTAATAGAAAATAAAATCTGATTCAACATATCTTCTTTTCAATTTCATCAATCAAGTAGCACCCCATGTTTTCTAAGACACAAGTGATGACATCGATCAAAAAAGAGCACCCATAGAGCAAATCAAAAATCCTAGATAAGTAGAACTGTCTCAACTGTAAAGATGCAGTTCCATAAGCGGTAGATCAGATTGGTCGTTCTTCAATTTCTCCAGATCCCATCAGAACTATGCCCACTTCTCGAGTAGCGGGATCCTCCCTCGTATCCCCGACCTCTCCCTCCGCTACCACCATGACTGAAAGTTTCGTCGCTCCACTTGCCTTGATAATCACCACTACTCTGACCACCACCTCCATATCCACCAGCACCTCCAAATCACCCTACACCCCTTCAAAAATTGTCACCTTCGCCTTCGCCTCCACCGCAAGATCTAGACTGAGCCTAGTTGATGGTGATGTTCCTGCCATCAAGGTTCTACGCATTATGAGGGTTTAGGGTTGTACATTCTAGGGTTTATGGTTTATGGTTTAGGGTTTAGGGTTTAGGTTTAAGGTGTGGGTTATGGGTTTAGGTTTGGTTTAGATTTAGTGGTTTAGGGTTTATGGTTTAGGATTTAGAGTTTAGGATTTTAGGGTTTAGGTTTAGGTTTGTGATTTAGAGCAGTGGTTTATGGTGCAGGCTAGGAGGGCATAGTTTAGAGGGTTTAGGGTTAAGGGTTTAAGATTTAGGGTTTGGGGTTTTAAAAAATGAAACCAAACAGGTTTAGGTTTATTTAGTTAATTTAATTTATTTATTTTAGGTTTATTTAGCATAGTTTAAGATTTTATTTTATTTATCCACCAGGTTTATGTTTATTTTTTAGTTGAGTTTTATTTCTATTTTTTGTTAGGTTTATATTTTATTTTAGATTTAGTTTAGTTTAATTTATTTTAGGTTTAGCTTTTTTTTATTTTAGTTTATTTATTTTTATCATTAGTTTAGGTTTAAGTTTATTTTAATTTATTTTATTTTATTTAGTTTTAGGTTTACATTTAGGTTTAGTTTATTTTAGGTTTAGTTTGTTTTAGTTTAGGTTTAGGTTTATTTTCTTTATTTTAGGTTTAGGGTTTTTTTTTAATTTAGGGTCTTTATTTTTAATTTATTTTAAGTTTATTTTTAGGGTAAGGATCTTAAGTTTGGTCCAAGGTAGGTTTTAGGGTAGGGTTTAGGGTCCAGCAGGTTTGGGGGGTTTGTGGGTTTGAGTTTAGGGTTTGGTTTAGGGCTTGTGGTTTAGGGTTATAAGTTTTGGGTTTAGGGTTTAGGGTTTAAGGTTTAGGGTTTAGGAGGTTTTTTAAAAAAAAAATTAAGTAAACCGATCGATTTAAGTTTATTTACTTTAGTTTTTATTTATTTTAGCTTATTTTATTTTATTTTTATTTAAGTTTATTTCATTTTTATTTAGTTTTTATTTATTTTAAGTTTATTTATTTTTATTTAGGTTATTTTATTTTAGTTTAATTTAAGTTTAGGTTTAAGTTTATTTTATTTTAGTTTTATTTTTATTTTTATATTTTATATTTTATTTTATATTTTAGGTTTAGGTTTTATTTTATTTTTAGGTTTATTTTATTTTTTATTTTTAGGTCAATTTATTTATTTTATTTTATATTTTAGGATTATTTTATTTTTTAGTTTAGTTTAGATTTTATTTATTTTATTTTAGTTTAGCTTTATCATTATTTTATTAGGTTTGTTAGATTTAGGTTTTAGTTTAGGTTTTATTTTGTTTTATTATTATTATATTTTAGGTTTAGGTTTTATTTATTTTATTTTAGGTTTTATTTAGTTTAGTTTAGCTTTTTGGTTTTTTTTAGAGGTATATGGTTTATTTATGGTTTGGTTTAGGTTTAGTTCAGGTTTTAGGATTTGTGGTTTTATTTTGTTTTAGGGTTTAGGGTTTAGGGTAGGATTTAGTTTTTTTTTTAGGTTTAAGGTTTATGTTTTAGTTTAGGATTTAGTGTTTCATGTTTATGGTCTTTATTAATAGAGAACAAATTTAGATTTAACATTTCTTGTTTTCAATTTCATCAACCAAGTAGCACACCATGTTTTCTAAGACATAAGCGATGTCATAGATAAATGAGGATGCATAGAGGAAATTAAATCCCTAGATAAATAGAATAGTCTTTATTATAAAGGCACAGCCCATAAGCCAGATCAGTCATTCTTCGCTTTCTAATTTATCAATTTTCCTCTCGAGGGATCCATCAAATCCTTGATCTCTCCTTTCGCCACCACCACGGATGCCCTCCGGCCGCTACGCCTCATAATCTATACCTCTATCTACCAACACCTCATCCCCCCACCACCACTGATAAACAATGCCTCCACCTCCCACCACGATCCCAAGAGACCTTTGAGGTTCCTGTGGCCAAGGTTCTACCCATTCTTAAGGTTTAGTTTATTAACTTTAGGTTTCAATATACTTTTAATTTATGTTTTATGGTTAGTGGTTTGTAAGGTTTGGCTCAGTGATCAGTCTAGTGGTTTAGGGCCTGGGCTTCAGGCCTAGGTGGTTGGTTAGGGTTCATGGTTTAGTGGGTAGTTAGTCAGGGCCTAGGGTCACTTAGACCTGGGGCCAATTGGCTGTGTGGTAGGCCCAGTGATAGGCTTAGGGCTCAGCAGCAGGGCTGGGGTTGTGGCCTAGGGCCCAAGATCAGGGTCAAGGGTCAGATTGTGGCCTGAGGTAGGGTCAGTCAGGGCCAGTATCAGGGCCCAGGGATCAGGCTGGCCTAGAGCCTAGGGCCTTGGATCAGAGTAGTCTGTGGTAGTAGCTCAGGGCTCATTTATGCTCCCTAAAAAATTGCTAAATTAGTGATTTAGTTTATTTTTATTAATTTTAGTTTATTTTATTTTTTATTTAGGTTTTTTTTATTTTTATTTAGCTTAGTTTATTTATTTTAGGTTTATTTATTTTAGTATATTTTGATTTTGATTTTATTTTTTGGTTTAGGTTTTATTTGATATTTTTAGGTTTAAGTATTTTGTTTTTATTTTAATTTTTTAGGTTTAGGTTTTAGGTTTTAATTTAGCTTTATTTTAGGTTTTATTTTTTAGTTTATGTTTAGGTTTAGTTTATTTTATTTTATTTTAGTTTAGTTTAGTTTTTAGGTTTAGGTTTATTATATTTTAAGTTTAGTTAACGCTTTATTTATTTTAATTTAGTTTATTTTTTAATTTGTGGTTATTTTTTATTTTGATTATTTTATTTTAGTTTAGGTTTAGGTTTTATTTTCATTTATTTTAGATTTATTTTATGCTTAGATTTTAATTTAGTTTTATTTTATTTTAGGTTTATTTTATTTTTGTTTTAGGTTTAGTTTTTATTTAATTTATTTTTAAATTTTTAAGTTTATTTTATTTTTAGTTAAGTTTAGTTTTTTATTTATTTTATTTTAGTGTAGATTATATTATTATTTTTAGGTTTAGGTTTAGGTTTAGGTTTTTATTTTATTTTATTTAATTTAGCTTTAGGTTTTTTTTATTTATGTTATTTTATGTTTTATTTAGTTTTTAGGTTTTAGGTTTGGGCCTAGGGCCTAGGGTTTAGGGTTTAGGTGGTTTTAGGCCTGGTTTTGCCTAGGTTTAGGGCTTGTGTGGCTTGTGGTCTTAGTGTTTGTATTTAGGATTTAGGGCTTGTGGCCTAGGGTTTTAGGTTTTATAGGCTCAGGGTTTTAGGGTTTAGGCCTTTAGGGTTCAGGATTTTAGGTTTGTATTTAGGGTTAAGTTTTAGTTTAGGGTTTAAGGTTTTTTAATAGAAAATAAAGTCCGATTCAACATTTCTTTTTCAATTTCATCAATCAAGACCCCATGTTTTCTTAGACACAAGTGATGACATCGATAAAAATGAGCACCCATAGAGCAAATCAAAATCCTAGATAAGTAGAACCGCTCCACCATAAAGACACAGCCATCAGTTGATTTTTCTTCAATTCTCCCCATCAACTATGCCCACTTCTCGAGTAGCGGGATCCTCCATCGTATCCCGACCTCTCCCTCCGCTACCACCATGACTGAAAGTTTCGTCGCTCCTTCTGCCTCGATAATCACCACTACTCTGACCACCACCTCCATATCCACCAGCACCTCCAGATCCCCCTGCACCCCTTCGAAAATTGTCACCTTCGCCTTCGCCTCCACTGCAAGATCTAGACTGAGCCTACTTGACGGTGAAGTTCCTGCCATCAAGGTTCTACGCATTATGAGGGTTTAGGGTTGTACGTTCTAGGGTTTATGGTTTATGGTTTAGGGTTTAGGGTTTAAGGTGTTTAGGGTTATAAGGTTTAGTGTTTATGGTTTAGGATTTAGGGTTTAGGGTTTAGGGTTTATGGTTTAGGATTTAGAGTTTATGGTTTTAGGGTTTAGGGTTTAGGATTTAGAGTTGTAGGTTTATGGTTCTAGTTTAGGGTTTGTTTAATGTTAGAGTTTAGGTTAGGTTTAAGATTTAGGGTTTGGGTTTTTTTTTAAGAAAATTACGTAAACTAGTAGGTTTAGGTTTATTTAGTTAATTTAATTTACTTATTTTAGGTTTATTTAGTATAGTTTAAGTATTTTTATTTTTATTTATCTATTAGGTTTATGTTTATTTTTTAGTTGAGTTTTATTTCTATTTTTTTGGTTAAGGTTTTATATTTTACTTTTAGATTTAGGTTTCGGTGTTTAATTTATTTTTTTTAGGTTTAGGCTTTAGGTTTTTATTTTAGTTTATTTTTTATTTTTATTTATTAGTTTAGGTTTAAGTTTATTTTTAATTTATTTTATTTTATTTAGTTTAGGTTTATGTTTAGGTTTAGTTTATTTTAGGTTTAGTTTGTTTTAGTTTAGGTTTGGGTTTATTTTATTTTTATTTTAGGTTTAGGGTCTTTTTAATTTAGGGTTTTGGTTATTCTTTTAATTTATTTTTAGGATTATTTTTTAGGCTTAGGATTTTATTAAGTTCTTATTTTATTTTATTTTTAGTTTCTATTTTATTTAGCTTTTTTTAGTTTAGTTTAAGTTTCTATTTATTTTATTTTAGTTTATTTTTATTTTTTATTTTATTTTATTTAGTTTAGGTTTCAATTTTATAGGTTTCATCTATTTTCTTTTAATTTATTTAGGTTTATAGTTTAGGGTTAGGATTTAGGGTATGATAGTGGTTATTTTTGTGGTGTTTCAGGGTTTCTGGTTTGGCTCAGTTTTTAGGCTCAGTGGCCTAGTGCCTGCTGAGGTTTATGGTCTGAGGTTTAAAGTTTTAGGGTTAGTAGGAGGGATTGGGGTTGGTTAGTTGATGGTTTAGGCTCAGCAGGTCTGTGGTTTGGTCCTGTGGATAGTTTAGGTTTTAGGGTCTTGTGGTTTGGTATTCAGTCAGGGCAGAGCTCAGTCATGGCAATGGTGGCCTGGGGCTAGTCTTAGTTTAGTTAGGTTGCCTGGGGCTAAGGCCTGTGGCTCAGTGATCAGGGCTCAGCCTTGTGGCTCAGTTTTTAGGGTCAAGTCATTTCTGGTTTAGGGTTTAGGGCCTGTTTTAGGTGAGGGCTGGCCTAGGGTCTTTAGCCTCAGTGATCTGGCTCAGGGTCAGTTTAGGGCTCAGGTTGGATAGGGTTAGGTTTAGGTTTTAAGGTTTAGGGTTTAGAGGTTAATGGTTTTAAAAAAGCAAACCATCAGTTTAGGTTTATTTAGTTTATATTTTTATATTTAGTATTTATTTTATTATTTTACATATTTTATTTTATTTAGTTAGTTTATTTTTTTGTTTAGGTTTTTTATTTAGTTAGTTTTAGGGTGTGTCTTATTTTTTAGTTTAGTTTATTTTATCTTCTTTGTTTAGGTTTATTTTTTATTTTTAAGTTTAGGTTTAGGTACTTTTTTAGGTTTAGGTTTAGGTTTTATTTTTTTAGGCTTAAGTTTAGGTTTACTTTTAGTTTATTTTACTTTATTTTGTTTAGAGTTTAGGTTTAGTTTATTTTAGGTTTTATTTATTTTAGTTTATTTTATTTTAGTTTAGGTTTATGTTTATTTTGTTTTGTGTACTTTAGGTTTAGGTTTTTATTTTGTTTTTATTTTATTTTATTTTATTTTTATTTTATTTTTATTTTACGTTTAGTTTTTATTTTAATTAGGTTTCTTATTTTTAGATTTATTTTATTTTTTTAGTTTAGTTTAGGCTTTTATTTATTTTATTTTAGTTTAGGGTTCTAGGATTTGTGTGGTCTAGCTTCTTCAATTTATCGAACCACCCCAAATTCTCCTAGATCCACCATCGTATCCCCAATCTCTCCATCTACCGCCACCATGACTTAACCTTCGTCACTCCTCTTGCATCCAAAACCACCACCTCCATATCCACCAGCACCTCCAAATCCCCCACCACCAGTGCGATAGCCGTCGTAGCCACCTTCACCTCAACTTCTAGATCTAGACTGAGCCTAGTTGACGGTGATGTTCTTATCGTCAAGGTTCTGCACATTCTTAGGGTTTAGGTTTAGGTTTAGATTTATTAGGTTTTTGGGTTTATGTTTAGTTTTTAATTTATTTATTTACTTTAGCATTAGGTTTAGGGTTTAAGGTTTAGGGTTAGGGTTTGTTTTTTAGGGTTTGTGGATTTAGAGTTTAAGGTTTTAGGGTTTAGGGTTTAGGGTTTAGGATTTAGAGTTGTAGGTTTATGGTTTTAGGCTTAGGGTTTAGGGCTTAGTGTTAGTTTTAGGGTTTAGGGTTAAGGGTTTAAGATTTAGGGTTTGGGGTTTTTTCAAAAAAATTACGTAAACTAATAGGTTTAGGTTTATTTAGTTAATTTAATTTATTTATTTTAGGTTTATTTAATATAGTTTAAGTATTTTTATTTTAATTTATCTACTAGGTTTATGTTTATTTTTTAGTTGAGTTTTATTTTTATTTTTTTTGGTTAAGGTTTTATATTTTATTTTTAGATTTAGGTTTAGGTGTTTAATTTATTTTTTTTAGGTTTAGGCTTTAGGTTTTTATTTTAGTTTATTTTTTGTTTTTATTTATTAGTTTAGGTTTAAGTTTATTTTTAATTTATTTTATTTTAGTTTAGTTTAGGTTTAGTTTATTTTAGGTTTAGTTTATTTTAGTTTAGGTTTATTTATTTTTATTTCATGTTTAGGGTTTTAATTTAGGGTTTAGGTTATTCTTTTAATTTATTTGTTTATTTTTAGGCTTAGGATTTTATTAAGTTCTTATTTTATTTTATTTTAGTCTATTTTATTTAGCTTTTTTAGTTTAGTTTAAGCTCTATTTATTTTATTTTAGTTTATTTTATTTTTTTATTTTATCTTATTTTAGGTTTTGGTTTCAATTTAGTCAGGTTTTATTCTATCTTCTTTAAAATTATTTAGGTTTAGGTTTATTTAGTAGTTTAGGGTTTAGGGCTCACCATTTAGGCATGTGGGTCTAGGGTTTATTTTAGGGTTTAGGTTCAGTTTGGCTCAGGGCTCAGGGCTCAGTGGTTTGGGGCCTGGGTGCTTAGCTTCTGGGGTTTATAGTTTGAGGGTTTAAAGTTTTGTGGCTCAGGGTTTGGGATCAGGTTGTATGGTTTGGTTTAGGCTGTTTCAGGTCCGTGTGGTCCCAGTGGATAGTTTAGTGGTTAGATTAGATTTAGGGTTTACTGTTGGGGTTTTTAGTTTTATTCAATGGTTTGTGGTTTAGGGTTTAAGGTTTAGTTTTGGGTTAGTTTAGGGTTTAGAGTTTAGGTTTAAGGTTTGTTTTAGGATTAAGGTTTAGCTTTAGGGTTTAGGGTTTTAAGGTTTAGGGTTTTGGGTTAGTTTAGTTTAGGATTTAGGTTTTAGGGTTTAGTTTAGGTTTAGGGTTATTTTTAAGGGTGAGGAAATGCCTCGAGCCAATGTCCCAGTACCAGGCCACGCTGAAGTCACCCATGCCATACTCCCAGAAAAGCTCGAACGACCTTCAACAAGAGGGTACCTGACAAATCGACACGTGTGGGTAGTAGAGAATACCTAGGGGCTGAGACAACTCTCTAAGGAACTCAAAAAATAGCTCGATGCCGTAATGAGAAAAAGCTTCACACCGATTTGACTTTTTCATCAAAGATCCAAAGAAAACCTCTCCCACCTTGGAATGCACGCTCTTCTAGAGAAAGGCCTTGAATCATCTTCTTAACCCAAATGGTCGAGGAGAGGAAAGGTTCCTTTTGAAGGTTGAACGTGATCCGCTTTAGATGGGGTGGGGCCTGTAGCTCGAGGATTAGAGCACGCGGCTACGAACCACGCGGTGTCGGGGTTCAATCCTCCTTCCTCGCCACAACCGGCCCAAAAGGGAAGGGCGGGTAGAAAAATCATGATCGGGATAGCGGCCGCAAAGCTATTGAACTTGGGTATGGTCCTTTGCCGAGCCTTACTTTTTTGATTTCTAAGTCGTGGTCGATCGACATATAGTAACCCGCCTAATCAGATATTTGTGTTTGACTCTTCTTCCTCGCCTGTGCTTGAGTAATAGAGCAAGTACAAGTCTGAGTAGCATAGCAAAATTATTGCCTCGTCATTAATATGAATATGTTTGCTCGCGGTAATTATGGCCTATCGGGATCATCAATGATTGCCATCTTTGATGCACTTTTTAGGGCTATTTACATTACAAGGGTCAGATCTATGCCGAGGTATTGAGGGTGATTCTCCAATCTTGTAGAACAGAATCTGATACGATGAGTTAGAATGCAATAGAAACAAAGACAGGGAACGAGTTACCTACTCCTAACGGTCAAAGCGAGCCCTTTCATTCACATTCCATTCTTCATGAAAGACTCCCAAGTAGATTCAACCTACCACCGCCATAAAACGCCTACCGCTGAGCTATTGAACAACGAGATTCGACCTCATAGAGTTCAACTCTCATTCTCAACCCATGAACAAGATGAGTCTCCTTCGTAACTCCGTGAACTTCTTCAGAGTGGCTGCTCCATGCCTCATTTCATGGCATTCTATTTCATCTATATCCCAATTTATTTCATATCCCTTTTGTGTCATTGACATCATATATGTCATATATAGTCTATCTGTTTCTATGTTTCTAATAGAGTGAATAAATCAAAATTTTAGAATCAGAAATTGAAATAGAAAAGAAAAACTATCGACTTGGAAAAGAAGAAAAAAGTGTCAAGACAAGCTTCACTTTTCTTATTGTTTGACTCCTCAAAAAAAGTGCCTTCTTTTGGGCTTTTTCATGGGAGATGAGACTTTCTAATAGAAGCCCTCTTTACTTACCTTTACCCCTACTCACAGGAGAAGAAAAGTTCTTTTCGCCACCTTAGACAAAAGTTCCAGACAAAGATGGTCTCTCTTCCACTCCAAGCCATCGCTCCCCGACTAGAATCTTTAAAGCATTCGAGTCTAAAGTAGAAAGAAAGAAATGTAAGTCGAAGAAGTAGCCCTATACAAAGCAGTTAGGGAAACTAGAAATAGAATTAGGAAGGCAAGATCAAGATGCGAAATTCGGCAGCAGACGAGAAATAGAAAGATGGAGTTCCGGCTAAACTCAGTGAGTGAGTGAAAAAACAACTTTCATGAAAGTAGTAGATCCTTCGTCCTTCGATCTGGCTACACCAACTAAGAGATTACTTCGGTTGGTTGCTAAATTGAGAAAACTTCTTCGCAAGAGTCGAGTCCTTTACAAAGTCTTTCCAACTTTCAAAAGAGCAAGGTACTGAAGTCTTGGACTCTTTGAAATTCTATTATTGCAAAGAAATTTTGGAAGCATCTAAAATAGAAAGACAAGGAAGTCCACAATACTAGTCCTATAGAAAGACAAGGAAGTCCACAATACTAGGGCCTATAAGACCAAGTTTGGCACTACTCAAAGTCAAAGAAAGGCATTGCCCCATCCGAATCAGGTACCCACATAGACAAGACATACATCTCTAAAAAAAGAAAAAGATCTATCTGAATTCTTTTTTTTACTTTGATGGGGTAGTCTCCATTCATTCCAGTTTTTCTTTCAGTTCATTAGGGCTTTTCTCAGCTCCCAAAATAGAGAGCAATTCGGGGGACCCGTTCACTCTTCTTTCCCCTCACGGCACACAAAACCTTTGTTCCTCTTTACTTTCTATTGCCTTTCTTTTGAGCTTTACCTGGAGAAACCACTCCAGACATAGTCACGCAAGACATTTCCCTCAATAGCAGGGAGAGAGGAGAGAGCGTTGAAGCGGCCCGAAAAACGCTTCCCGACAAGGAGAAAGAAGAGTGAGGAAGGACCGGCCTTCCTGCCGAAAGAGAAAAAGATTGAGGGAAGAATGGATGCGACATTGACTGAGTTTGCTACAGGGAGCTATTCTAAAGAGATATCGCTATCAATTTCACCAGCCCCACTGGAATTCACTGAGACCGGGTATCAGCCTATCGGTTCATGGCAAGACACTCTTGGGAAAGGTTGGTAGAAACGCTCAGCCATTAGAGCTAGAGCCCATTCACGCAAAACAAAGAAAAACTAGCTTTCACGTAGCCACTTCACTTCGCCTTCTATAGAAAGAAAGAATGGTTTGGGGCATCCCTCTTCGACCCTCACTATGCTACCAGTGAATCACATGCAAGAATTCCAGTTTGGTTGGAAAAGGTGTCCCATGTTCCAATCTTATCACAGCATTTTCTTCTTGTTGGGTGTCAAGCAGCATTTGTCTTTTTGACTCCTGTAGATGAAAGAGGATGGACATAAGAATCTTCTCAGGTGCAACTTCTATTTATCATTACTTCTCCCCTAGACTCTACACTCAAGTCTTCTTACTGGGGCCTTCTCCTATTTTCTCAGTTTGGTTACCTTAAAAAAACAACCTTTTTAGGCGATTGTGACGGCTGCCGCTCCTTTGCTTGACTTGGAGAAAATCTTATCGACATCAGTGACGGCGAATGCATTATCTAACCCCATTCCTTCGCTCTTTTGTTTCAGATTTGATGTTTTATGCCATCTGGACAAACTATTGAAAGAGGTCTACTCTTAGGAAAAAAGAAACATTCCAAGATTCTCTGTGTTCTAATGCAGCGCACTAAGCCCGGGTACCGGGTCAGACATCATTCGGTCCATCATTTTTTTTCTACAGAGGGCATCATTCTCTTTTCAGGTTTGAAAATCCTTCTTTGAAGTGGAAGATTACTGGACAAAGGCTAAGCTTGCTTTGTTCGACGATGATGCAGTCACCTTGGTAAATTGAGTGACTTATGCACGCACATACATAGGCACATCATTTCTTTCAATTCCCTATAAGATTCAGAACTTGCTAGCGAGGAAGGAAGCAGGCAAAGCAAGGTGCGAGCATTTCTTTTTGTTTTGAGAAGGATCTCAGCTTATACACCACACCAGATACACTTATGTATCAGATTCTATCTCCTAAAAGAGTTAGAAGAAAGGAAGCAACTCAAGAAAAAGCTGGAAGATCGAGCCAACCACAAAGCAAACTAATTTCATCTAGAATGAAGCGACGTTGCGTAAATCAGCTAAGTTTAGGTTTTATGTTTTTATTTGTAGGTTTAGGGTTACTTTTAGGGTTCAGGGTTTAGGGTTTAGGATATAGGGTTTAGGATTTAGGGTTTAGGGGCTTTTTTATAAAAAAAATTAAGTAAACTAGTAAGTTTAGGTTTATTTAGTTGATTTATTATTTATTTTATTTTATTTTATTATTTTTTATTTAGTTTGGTTTATTTATTTTAAGTTTATTTATTTTAGCTTAAGTATTTTATTTTATTAAGTCCGTACTCAGGTGTGGCCTAGGTTTGTGGGCTCAGGTAGGCTTGTGGCCTGGTTTAGGTTTGTGGCTGGGAGGTCAGTGACAGGCCCAGGGCCTGTGGCCCAGTGTTTATGGACAGGCCAGTCCAGGCCCAGGGCCTGGGTGTCAGTCCAGGGTTTAGTCAGGCCAGTGCTTTGTGTCACTAGTGGCTCAGGCCTAGGGCCCAGGACTAGGGTCAGTGGCCTAGGGCCTAGCAGGGCCTAGGCTCATTTAGTTGATTATCATTCTCTTTATTTTATTTTATTTTTTATTTTTATTTAGTTTGGTTTATTTATTTTAAGATTTATCTTTTAAGTATTTTATTTTAGTTTATTTTAAGTTCATGGAGTGGAGGTGGTTTAGGGGGGTTTCAGGGCCTGGCTGGGTAGGGTTTTGTGGTTTTGGGTCAGGTCAGGGATAATGTTTAGGGGTTTGTGGTTTATATGGATTCTGGGTTGGTTAGTGGTTTAGGGTTTAGTGTTTAATGTCCAGTGTTTTTTTTGTGGTTTAGGATTTAGGGTTGTAGGTTTAGTTACTCTTGTGGTTCAGGTTTAGGGTTTAGGATTTTAGGGTTTAGGGTTTACTTTTATAAAAAAAATTAAGCAAACCAAGAGGTTTAGTTTATTTAATTGATTTATTATTTTATTTTATTTTATTTTTTTATTTTTTTATCTAGTTTGGTTTATTTATTTTAAGTTTATTTATTTTATCTTAAGTATTTTATTTTAGTTTATTTTTTAAGTTTAGGTTTAGTGTTATGTTTATTTTTTAATTTAGTTTTATTTTATTTTATTCTTTAAATTTAGGCATTATTTTTAATCTTAGTTTAAGTTTAGGTTTTTTTTATTTTTATTTTATTTCTTTAGGTTTTATTTTAGGTCTCTTTTAGTTTAGGCATAGGTTTATTTATATCTTATTTTATTTAGTTTAGGGTTAGGTTTAGTTTTATCTTTGTTAGGCTTCAGTTTTATTAATCTGAGATTAGTTTATCTTATCTTTAGGCCTAGGTTTATTTAATCTGTTTATCTAGGATCAAGCTTATTCTTTTTAGTTTAGGGTTTAGGCTCCACTTTTATTTATTTTTAGGTTTATCTTAGGTTTAGGTTTTATTTATTCTTTATTTATTTTAGGTTTATTTTATTTTATTTTACATTTAGTACTCTATTTATGCTCTAATCTTTAGGTTTATTTTATGTTTTAACACAAGCCCATGTTTTATTTCTTTATCTTAGTTTAGTTTTATCTATTTTACCATAAGCATACTTAGTTTATCTTATCTTTTATTTAGGTGCTTATTTATTTATCTATTTATGGTCTTTTCTAAGCCCAGGCTCTTGTAGGCTCTGGATTGGGCCTAGGGCTCCATGGCTGGCTCCAGCCTAGGCCTGTAGGGCCCTGCCTAGTGCCTAGGTCAGCCTGTGGATCAGGTTGTCCGCCTGGTCACCACAATCAGGGTTGGCTCATGGCCTCAGTGGCTCAGCCTTGCAGTGGCCTGTGTGGTCTCTGAGTGGCCAGGGCCTGTGGCCTGTGGTCCGGCTCAGGGTCTATGGTCATGGCTCATGTGTGCCTGTGGTCAGAGTCGGGGCTCCTGGCCTAGTGGTCACTGGCTCAGAGCCTCAGTGGCTCAGGTCACTTCTGGCCTGTGTCAGGCCAGTGATCTCCGGGTGCAGGATCTCCTGGCCCAGGCTCAGGGGTCACCACAGGCTGGCCCAGGACATGGGTCAGGATCTAGGGCTCTAGGGCCTTCCATAAAAAAAAAAACCAAGAAGCTCAGCTTTATTTAACGACATTTATTATTTATCTTATCTTATTTTATTTTCATTTATTTAGTCTGGTCATTTATTTTAAGTTTATATCTTTAGCTCTAGCATTTATCTAGCCTTTATCTTTTAAGTGGCCTGGGCCCAGGTTGAGTCTCAGTAGCCCAGTCAGTGGCCCAAGGCCCAGGGCCTTGTGGCTCTGGGCTCAGGGTCAGTGATAAGGCTCAGTGCCCAGGGCCTCAGTGGCCTGCTTGATCAGGTCAGTCCAGTGGCTCAGGCCTGGCTCAGCTGTCCAGATCTTAGGGCCCAGGGCCTGTATCTGCTAGCCCAGTGGTCACTCTGGTCCGTGGCCCAGGCTCCAGATCTGTGGTCAGTGGCCTAGGTGGCCTTTATGCAACCAAGCAAACCAGCGTTAAGCCTATCCATATTTCTCCCTTATCTTATCTTTATCTTTACTTTATTTCATTTATCTACTATTATCTAGTTTATTTATCTATCTAGCCTCAAGCATCTTTATTTTGTTTATTTTTTAAGTCCTGTATCTTTTAGGTTTGTGGCTTTCAGGCCCAGGCTCAGCCTGGACTCAGTGGTCAAGGCCCAGGGTCTTGTGGTTTTGGGGTTTGGTTGGGATAATGTCAGGTTCAGTGTTTTATGGATTAGGTTAGTCTGTGGTTTGGCCTGGTTTCAAGGTTTAATGTCTGTAGTTTTTGTATTTAGGATTTAGGCAGGTTTGTCACTTTGTGGTCGTTTAGGGTTTAGGATTTAGGCCTAGGGTTTGTGGGTTTAGGCTTTTTTATAAAAAAAAATTAAGTAAACCAAGAAGTTTAGGTTTATTTAACTGATTTATTATTTATTTTATTTTATTTTATTTTTTTATTTTTATCTAGTTTCTTATTTTATTTTGTTTATTTTATTTTATCTTAAGCATTTTATTTTATAGTTTATTTTTAAGTTTAGGTTTAGGGTTATGTTTATTTTTTTAATTTAGTTTTATTTTATTTTATTCTTTAAATTTAGCTGCTATTTTTAATTTTAAGTTTAAGTTTAGGTTTTTTATTTTTAGTTTATTTTTTAGGTTTTATTTTAGGTCTTCTTTTAGTTTAGTAGGTTATTTTAGTTTATTTTATTTATTTATTTAGTTTAGGTTTAGTTTATTTTAGGTTTAGGTTTTAGGTTTATTAATTTGAGATTATTTTATTTTATTTTAGGTTTATTTAATTTGTTTATCTTAGGATTAAGTTATTCTTTTAGTTTAGGGTTTAGGTTTCATTTTATTTATTTTAGGTTTATTTTTAGGTTTAGGTTTTATTTAGTTTTTATTTTATTTTATTTTAGGTTTATTTTATTTTTATTTTACATTTAGTTTTATTTAGTTTATGTTTTTAATTTTTAGGTTTATTTTATGTTTTAACATAAGTTTATGTTTTTATTTCTTTTATTTTAGTTTAGTTTTTATTTTATTTTTAGCTATAAGTATAGTTTTAGTTTGAGTTTTTATTTTATTTTTTTATTTAGGTTAAGGTTTATTTATTTATTTATTTATAGGTTTTATTTTGTTTAAGTTTAGGTTTTGTGGATTTTTGTAGGATTTAGGGTTTAGGTTTATGGTTTAGTGGCTTTAGGGTTTGTAGGGGGTCCAGTGTTTAGGGTTAGCTCAAGATTTAGGGTTAGTTCGCCTGGTTTCCATAATCAGGGTTACTTTATGGTTTAGGCTTGTATTTAGCTTTAGTGGCCTGTGTATCTGGTTTAGTGGCATGATGGCCCAGTGGTCCCAGTGGCTCAGTATTTATAGTTCATGTTAGTGTTTAGTGGCTCAGTGGGAGAGGCTCCTGCCCAGTATTGGGTAGAGCCTGGTCAGGTCAGTTGGCTCAGCAGTGCAGGATTGGCCCAGGTAGGGCCCAGTATAGGGTTTAGGGTTTAGGCCTTTAAAAAAAATCAAGTAAACCATATAGATTTAGGTTTATTTAGTTTATTTTCTTTATATTTTAATTTAATTTTTTTATTTACCATTTATTTATTTAGCTTTACTTTTTTTAAATTTTAGGTTTAGGTTAATTTTTTTAGATTTATTTTTTTATTTTAGGTTTAGGTTTTAGTTTTAAGTTTAGGCTTAGGTTTTTATTTTATTTTTTTAGGTTTATGTTTTATGTTTTTATTTCATTTTTTTTTTTAGGTTTTTATTTAGTTTAGGTTTAGCTTTTTTTTAGTTTATTTTATTTTATTTAGTTTAGGGTTTAGGATTAGATTATTTTAGGTTTAGTTTAAGTTTTATTTATTTTAATTTAGGTTTAGGTTTATTTTATTTTGTTTATTTTAGGTTTAGGTTTTTTTTAGTTTAGGGTTTAGGTTTTATTTATTTATTTTCAAAGTTGATATTATAGGTTTAAGTTTTGATTTAGTTTTTTCTTTTATTTTATTTCACATGTTTACTTTTATTTTATTTTTTACTTTTAGGTTTATTTTATTTTTTTAAATTTAGTTTAGGTTTTTATTTATTTTATTTTAATTTAGTTTTTATTATTTATTTTATTATATTTTAACCTTTGGTTTGTAAATTTTAAGGTTTATGGTTTAGTGTTTAGGGTTTCGGGTTTCGGGTTTTGGGTTTTGGGTTTTGGGCTGTCTGTTTTAGTGTTTAGGATTTAGGGTTTAGTGTTTAGGGTTTTAGGGTTTAGGGTTTAGGATTTAGGGTTTAGGGTTAGTTTAAGGTTTAGGGTTTAGGGTTTGGGATTTAAGGTTTTTTAAGGTTTAGGGTTTAGAGTTTAGGGTTTAGGGTTAGTTTTAGGGTTTAGTGTTTAGGGTTTAAGATTTAGGGTTTAGGGTTTAGGGTTTAGGGTTTAGGATTTAGGGTTTAGGGTTTAGCATTTAGGGTTTAGGGTTTAGGGTTAGGATTTAGGATTTAGGGTTTAGGGTTTAGGGCTTCCTTCCCCTCCTTAACCGGATGAAGGAGCAACTAAGCTACATGGGAGAATGGCTAATAACAGCAGCTTCAGGACTAGAATAGGGTCAAGGGAAAAGTAACCGAAGCCCATAGGGCCTATTCAGAAGAGAGAGAAAGAGGCAAAGAAAGCAACGTGACGAGCTTGACTCGGTGAGAAAGGTAAAGATCGGAAGAACTTGGTAGCTTCAGACGAGATGAAGGCTAGACTAAACCGACATAGGGGTCCCACTCTGAATGGGAAGTGGCTAGCCAGCCTTTGAAGTTCACAGATCGAGTCATTCTTGTATTTTCAGATCTAATCTTCTATTGGACGATATTCAAGGGGAATCTACTGAGCATTGAAGCGAAGCAAAGCAGCGTTGAGGAACCTATCTTCTTGATAATCACCTGACTGTGGGAAAGAAAGATGACCCTGACCTTCTTTCCTCTATTTAATAGTAGTAAATTGAGTTCGAGCCTAAATAAGAAAAGAGGGCTATAAGTTGGCCTTTGCTATAAGGATGCTCACCTTTGACTTGGCTTGCTATCGCTCCGTGGTGGTGGTCACTTTCAAGGAGTCTTCCTACCATACCCAGAATGCCTATGTTCTTTCTAGTGCATCAAGCTTCACCGTAATGAGGACCTTGGGTTCGTAGACAAGGCTCGTTCATGACTAACGAGCTCGTAGTAAGGCCTCACTACTTGCTTATCGATGCACGGAAAGAGTCGTCTACTAAACGAGCGTTAAATTGAGCGAAGCGAAGCCTTCCTGAGCTTCCCCTTTCCTCACCCTATAATTTTCTTTCCGCTCAGCCTTCCCGGTTTGGAGGAGGAATTGATTGATTGAGAACCATAATCTTTCAAAAAGGCTTCAACAACGATTGGCATAAAGGCATGATTAGTTCCACGAATCTCACCGCGACCATAGTAAACTCCTTCTCGTTGTAAAATAGAGATCGATTTGAGCGACCAGTGCCACATTTGACACGAGGAAGGTGCCAACTGAGGAGTGTTACAATCATCATAGATGAGTTTTGGTACAACCACTCTATTGTCTACTTCTAATAAACGTGATTGACCTAATTCTAGATCATCTTCGTATAAGCAAAAGTGAGTGACTGTTCATCGTATAGTCCGAATACTCATAAGGTTGGGTCGACGCCGCCTCCCCAAACTTGACTTGCAAGTTTCCCAAAAAAGCTCTCCACGCCTACTCGAGAATATGAAAAGCACTATTCGATTTAGTTAGGTAGTTCTCCCCTCTCGAAACCATCGGACCGGTGGAATGGCACTAATAGGCAGCGGGGACCCTTTCTTTCTACCTACTTGCCCAGTTTAGCTAAAACCGAAAAGACCGGTTCCACACACATGAGACACGCGAAGGTATGGGATGACCAGTTCACCACGCGAATTGATCCTATAGTCGTCTTCTTTGTTCAAAAAATGCGCTTGAAAGGGATGCTAGTCGGCTCAAAGTTGTAGGCCCCAATAGATCATCAAGAGTGATTCCTAACCTATGTCAGGCCAAGTCGAGCGCTTGAGTATAGATTCCTATGCTCATGTGAACGGCCGCCCGTAGATCTAAAAGGATCCATCCATATCCATAGGCGACCATTTGTCCACAAAAAAAAGTCGTTCACGAGACCTCGAATTCCTACGTTCCAGCGTGCATTATGCCAGTGGTCCCGATTGAGTCACCCTTCTAAAGAAATTGGATGAAATCAAAGAGGCGGAGGATATAGACTCTATATAGATCATAGATCACTCTATGAATAGGTCAATTCTCTTTCTTTTACCTCCACCGCTCATGACATCCCTTGCTTTCTGCGAGCGGCTCCTCGGTGGGGTGGAGGTAGAAGCCGGTCCCCTTGGTCAAGTGCTTTGCTTGTTCCTGATTATCGTAGGACCTCCGTCCCCGAAGGAAGAGGAGTAGGAACAAAAGGTTGTCCTCTCGCCCAGGTTCCGCTACTACCGTGGTTGTTGCCAGGGGATCCCCATTCAAAGGTCATGGGGCCGTTAGGTCCAAAGTTGTATGCCACTGTGTAGATAGATTCACTACTTTAGCGCCGTTATCGAACATTGCGGGCTTAGCATCTATTTATCGTATATAGCTTCACACGAGAAGAGGTATGTACCTCCAAAAAAAAGAATTGAACCATAGGCCCCTATCAGCATTTCGGTATAGGTCTAACCACCTCAACTCCGTTTCGGCATGCTCATTTTCTTTTTTCTCTCAACGGGAATAGAGATTAATTACCGGTCACAACCACCGGTACATTTTCTTCAATCACCCTCGTGAAGAGGCGCCTCGATACCATTGATGTCCAATAGCTTTCATAGTAATGGCTAGATCTACTACTACCTCGCCCATTGAGTATAAAAGAGCAAACGATGGTATAGCAATGAACATCGATGAAACTTGGAAAGATGGTCCGAAGAATCTCGCTAGAGTTCCATAAACAATCCTTTATGGGATTGGATTAGTTTTCTCATGGAAATGCCATAAAAGCGAACAAACATCCGTGATATGAAAACCAAAATAAGAATGAGGAAGAAAAAGATATCGTGATGTAATTCAATGATTCCTTGCATCATAGGTGTTCTTTGTCTTGAGATCCTAATTGCCATGGTTCCGCATCACAAGGAGCGATTGTGAGGAATCGCCATTCTAAGATCCTGAAGAAGTCAAACATCATTTGAATTTCCATTCAGTCGCTCTACTCCCTAAAAGAGACCGATCGCTTTGGCATTGGTTTTCCAACAAGAGTCGATGGGAGAATGACATGAGATAGCTTGAACGCTGAGGTGAACACCGATTCAGACGCGCCTTTGTGGAACGGCTTGAAAAGAAAGACAGAGTCTATATTCTATATATAGTAGAAAGATCTAGATCTCTCATTTTCTATACTTTTTCTTTACTACCTTTTCTAGTTGTGGCGGACAGGCCGGATAGATTCCCTTTTTTTTGGACTCTCTTTTCCTTTCCATCAGAATGATCAGACTGATGACTCCTACCTCGATCTCGATTTACACAACCTCGAAGCTTTTTTTCTTGCATGGAATCGACTATTCAATAAGTGATAGGCCTATCATCCGAGAAACTCACTGGTGAAGCGGCCGATCCAACAAGGAAAGCGTGCAAGGAGGAAAGCTATGCCCCTGGTCCGAACGAAGGCGCATTCTTCGTCTTGTTGAACTCTTTCTTTATACTTGACCTCTTCTGCGGCTCAAAACTCGATGATGGAAAAGAGTGTGCCCCCCATCTGAATTGAAGCATCGCCTAGATTTTCAAAGAAGGGAAGATGAGGTGGTCTAACCGGACTAGCTAGTAGCTGATTTGGCATTGAGCTTCTTCCCGATGTTCCGCTTCGAAATACCGATAGCGGCCATCCTTTCCCTCGGAAAGACGTGTAGGAAAAATGGGATGGTTGTCTAGTTCCCTTTCTCAAGGGCTACTCAATGCATCCCTCCCTCTTTCTCTTTCCATCACTTGGTTGATTGGACCGATTATCCATGGGCTTTTTTTTTTATTTGAAGGTTTAGATAAGTTGGTGACATATTGAACCAACTTTTGATTCGTATGGAACCTAAAACCGATGAAGCGGATGATTCAACCATAGAAAGAAGTTGACTAAAAAATGAAAACTAGTACATATATGAGTTCCCACCAGAGAAAGACGTGCGAAGTGCAAAGCTCGATTGGACCATTAGGTCTGAAGCAAGACGGGAAGGAGAGTCGGTGTTTCAGTGTACTAGGCATGAAGCGGTGAGCCTGGGTCCATTTGTTCTCATTTGCCGGATTGAAAGCGGGTTAGCGGTTTTGTTAGTGAAGCTTTGCTTTCGGATCGAACCTGTCGAGAATACCGTAATTGACCGGAGGGCCTAGAAATGCAAATGATTCATGAAGTGCTCGATCGCACTGATCATATATGGAGATTGAAGCCCTTTTCTTCTTTCGAATCAAACTCTTGCCTTTGATTTTGAAAAGAAACGCCTCTCCTTTTCGAGCTCGAGGCTATGCAGTGCAGTAGCAAGGAGTAGGAGAGCGGAAGGAAAATGACATAGTTGCCCGACATTCTTTTCAATTACCTTTAAGTCACGGTGATCCAAAGTGTGACCATTATCATCGCTAGTACGGGCACATTGTTGCATTTGGAAGAGGAAGAAGATTGACATGCTATATCTATCAATCTTCTTGATTCTTCTACTTTGACAATACTTTAGCTCTTGCTTAAGGAGCTCTAACCTAAGTAATACATAGACCTCTAAAGAACAAGGCCCATCGCATGAACACGAGGCGGGTCCTCACCAGATCGGGCGAAACCCAATTGGAAGATTCACGATCCTTGCATTTTCCCCAGACTGAACCGTGCGTGGTGGTGCTCTTCTACTTCTTCTACATAGGCTCCTCCACTTGAATTTCAAAGGAAACCTTTCCAAACCCAATCGGAAGAACTCTATAAGAAAAAAAAAGTGGAGTTTTTAGAACGAGAATCATCTATTTTCTCATTTCTTGATCGTAATAAGAAGACACTCAGGCGCACCCACTACACACACACACTCGCACTAGCGTGGTCCCATGTATCCGTGGTTGACCACATCATCACCAATACGGTCTCCATTTTTTCAAGTGAAGTATGTCCAAGCTTGACAATAAGTAAAGATTTTGAGTCCCTCTAACGCAACCCCTTCTAGAGTAGAAAGAATTGAGGCCCACTCACGAAGAGTGAGTGGCTAAGGGGAGAGGTGATGGTGGTTTCATGAATTCTTTTCATAGTCGGTGGCAAAATTTCCTTTTTTTTTGCAAAGGTTAAGATACCCACGAGCGGTCTATTTTTTGTTTTCTTGGTCGCTTGGTTTGTTCTTCCTGTCATTTCAAATTTCTTTGTATCCAAGGCACGATAAAAAAATGGATCCAATACCAAGACACTAGAGAGAACGCTTGCTTCTTATCTTAGATATGCTCTTTCTCTCGGCGGCGCAAAGCTAGAAGCAAGAGAGAGAGACGGTGACGCAGATAAAGAGAGAGAAAAAACATCATAAGCAAGGTTTTGAGTCTAATATTCCATTTTGAGGGATCAATTTGGAAGCAAGTGAAAGAACTAGTTGCATAGATATATAGAAAGCACTTTCTCTTCAAAGTCAAAGGGAGGGTGATCTTCAAGTTTTGAGATCGGTTACGTCGAGCAGGTTACCCGCTTGAATAATATAGCAAGCCCTTGGCTTCTTGATGCTAATACACTTTTACACTATAGATCAAGGAGGATTCAACATCAATATCCCATAGAAGTGTAGTTTCCTTCCGATCGTAAGATACAATACAAGACTTTCTCTATGCAATGAGTTTCATACCCGATGACAGAAGTTCTCAATAGAAGTTCATCTTAGGCAAAGAGGTCGGATAGCGACAATCATATGGAAAAAGAAAGATTCTTGGCTATCAAAGGAAGGTCTCTCTGCTATGGATCTTCCACGGGGATTGATGCTTTCTTCTTTAGTTTGAGCTAGGTTGAGAGGGAAACAAGAGTTCTCATTGATGTTCCGGTCCTCAGTCAATGCTATCTATGTGATGTGATTTGGAGACCAAGAAAAGTCGATTGGATCAATGTAATGCCTTGAAGCTCGCTCTATGCCCCCCATACAGATGTGTTCACACGATGAAAGCTTTCTATAGTCACCGGAATCAATTGTCTATTTGACATGACATTGGAATAATAGCATACAGACTCGCCTCCCCTGGGATTCTTTCTCGGTCATCGATGTTGGGAATTTGCCTTCAAAGGAGAAATCTAGAATCCATTGTGTGTCACGACATCTTTAATTTCTAAAGAGAAAGAAAACCTTGCTTGAATGTTCCGCTTTGGATAGGATTCTTGTGCCGTCATCAATGATGAGAAGGGACCCCAAAAAAGTTGATGACATAATAGATCTTTTAGTACAAGATTTCTCGCCCGTTCAGCTATTGAGTTATGTGATCAAACCATAAAAAATGAGTATGAAGATCTAGGCAATGACATCGTCGCACTAAATGGATGAATGTCCGCAATTTGGCTATCTCGGCATGGCCATAGCTTTGATCTTGTTTATCGAACCTCGAATGAGTCAAATATTAGCTAGCCTTTACTGTAGCCTTCCGTTCTCTCTCCTTCTCTCCCTGGTGGCGAATAGCATTCCAAGAAGTCGACATTCTTTTCCATTCAATCTTTCCTCCAGCCCAGCTACACATTGACCTTCCTCCGTGAATTCCATATCTGTCTCACCTGCGAATCCTTATTCTTATCCCTTTGTTGATGAATCGCATCTCTCCCCTTCATTTGTTCTCTCTGAAAATGAAAGGTCAGTCTTTCTTTTTTTAGTTCACAGAGGAGTGGCGGAGTTTTTCTTTGGGGTGGTGGAAAAAGATCGTGAAATGGCAATGATTTTTGTTAGAAATGGCATTTTCTTAGTCAGATCCGCCCTTCTCGGTGGTCGTTAGCAGCTACTATGGAAAATCTTCAGCTATCTGTCAATGGTAGAACTCCTGCATCTGCCCATTCTTGCTTCGAGTTCAGATCGAGTCTCAGTGACCGATTTCATGCGGTGCTTTCAATCGCCTAATGATCAAACTTCATCCTCCTCGCCTGGTCAACTTGTTTGCTTTCCATGGTTTCCGCGGAGTCTAGAAAACTTAGGTCAAGTTTGGGATTCCTCTGGAGACATACCTATTCTCACCGGACGCCTAGGTTGTAGTTTAGAGGGAGGAGGTCAAATTCAAGTTGCAATTCTACTTTGTTTTGTTCTTTCATTGTAATTCGACATAACATAAATGGAATCACTTCACGTAGGATTTGAACCTACGACATCGGGTTTTGGAGACCTGCGTTCTACCAAACAACTAAGAGCACTTTCGATATCCTATAACGAGATACGATTGAAAAGGATTTTGACCCCATATAGTATGCAAAATGAAAGATGATGTCCAATTTGAACCGATCTTACTCAATGAATCCAATCCCTCATGCATAGGAGAAAGAATAGGTAGCAACCCGTGACATTTTGTACCCAAAACAAACCAAGTCAGCTACATCCCTTTTCCAAATTGTTGTACAGTGTCATTATACAAAATTCTGTCTTGTTTTCCACATCCTTCTTTTCTCCTCCATACCATATATAGACAACAATCTTTGTATCATTCACTCTATTCTTTTCTTTCACAAAAGGATCCGAATAGAAAGATTTGGATCTGATCCCAATGAAGTTTCATTTGTATAGATACGATACTGCATACAAATTCACATATATGTGAAAGGAATCTCCATTATGGAATCATTCACACCATATCTAGCACCTAACATTGACAAAGAAAGTCTTCTTTTAGAAGATCTAAGAAATTCAGAGACTAGGTCAAATTTTTTCATACTTCCTTTTTTTTCAAGTCAAAAACTAGGATGATGCATGAAAAATGGTCAAGATAACTCAGTTGGTAGAGCAGAGGACTGAAAATCCTCGTGTCACCAGTTCAAATCTGGTTCCTGACACGTGAAGAATGTATCGGATAGATATTCATACCTCATACAAATGAATCGAGACGGATCGGGATACATATTCGTGAATAGTCTAGAGCACGATACATACTTCTTCATCTAGGTGTATATATAGATATACCTCCCTTTTTCTTTTCAATCAAAACTCTCGCTTTCACTTACGCCAGTGAAATGCTTTCGCGCCTTTTTCTTTTTTTAGATTGGTAAAAAAGAGATGTATGGTCAAGAAAAAACTCTCGCTTAAACAACAAAACTAGAGCAAACATAGTTGAGTAGTGGATTCGTAATCGAATTGTAACTGTGGTTCTATACCGATTCATAACTATAGCATGCGCCGATCCCGGATAACAAACTATAAGAAAGTGTGCGGTGAGGAATCTTTATAGGTAGGTAGCCAGTCTTTCACTTCCGCCTCTCCACTCCCATGCCTTTCTTGGTCGGACCAACCCAACCGGCGATTTCCGACAAGTCTTTCTTCATTTTGAGAGCAAGAACCAAAATCTAACGCCTCTTTATGGATAACCAATCCATTTTCCAATATAGTTGGGAGACTTTTCCCAAGAAATGGGTACATAAAATGAAAAGATCGGAACATGGGAATATATCTGAGACCAATCGACTACCCATTTCCATTGTTGTGCTTTCTCAAATTGCATACCTATACACGGGTTCAAGTTTCGATCGATATTTTGAGTTGATCATCCCTCTCAAAATGAAGATTTTAGTTGTCCATAATTTACCGTACTGTATAACTCACGCATTTGTACAAATAAGTGCGATGAAGTCACACGAATATCTCCAAGTAGTCATTTCCATTTCCATGGGTGGGAGAGAGAAGTATGGGATATGTCGGTGTTTCTTCCATCAATCATCCATTTACGTATATCAAGATCATGGTTTCAAGGTCATCCATTATGAAAAGACTTTCCTCCGAGTGGATATGTGGAAGTACGCTATGATGATCCAGAAATGTGTAGTTTCAACCCATTGAGATGACCCAAGAATTTTGCTATTTCGATTCTGCTAGTCCTTGGGAACAGCGTAGCGACGGATAATTCGTCAGAATAGGTCCGTGGGACAAAGAAATAAGAAATGCTATTTTGCTTCAATGAAGAAGAAGAACTTCTATGAAATGAAAGAGTCTCCACGCATCGAATATCATTGAAAAAATAGTTTCAAGTAGCCGGAAAGCCATTTCTTGTTAGGATAGTAGGTCGCCACCATTAATTCCGGTCGGTCGCGGTGCCTTCGATCAGTCGACGACTTGGTTTTCAAAGATTCCTCACGGCAAATGGTTGAAAGCATTGGTACCGCTTGGCTTGGAATGCAAGGGCGACAGACGCTTGAAATCGCTTTGCTCGGTTCGCTTGGAAATGAACCCTTCAGACCGCTAGCGTTGTAGAGCTTGAAAGCGGCTTCGGCACTCATACTCACACGGATTGACTTCAACCATGCTACTAGGCCTAAAAGCTTTCCCGCTTAGAAGTGAAATACAAGAAAACCTAGCACCTTATACGATAGCACCAGGCGCCTCGCGCTTTCTTTTTTTCCTATCGCTTCCTTTTGTGGCAACCTTCCTTTCCCACCTCGTGAATCACTCCACCGTCAGAATAAAGCGAAGTCTTCATAGGGCGATTGTCACCGCTATGGACTGAACCGGGTGATCTATCCATGACTAGGATTAAGTTTGGGTGAAACTAAGTGGAGGTCCAACCGGATGTTGAAGAATCTGGATGAGTTGTGGTTAGGGTGAAATGCCACTCAACCCGAGCTAGGTTCTCCCAAAATGCATTGAGGTACGCAGCTTGATTGGACATCTAGGGTAAAGCAACGTCATGCGGCGCGAGCGGTACCAAATTGAGGCAAACTCTGAATGCTAGATATGACCCCAAACATGGGTCAAGGTCTACGAGACGATGGGGATAAGCTTCATCGTCGAGAGGAAACACCGGATCACCGCCTAAGGCCCCTAAATGACCGCCAAGATAAAGGAGGTAGGGGTGCGAGGCTAAGAGGTTTGCCTGGCAGCCACCCTTGAAAGAGTGCGTAATAGCTCACGATCAAGCTCTTGTAGAAGATGAACGGGCTAAGTGATCTCGAGCTATGGGATGTAAAATGCATCGGTAGGGGAGCGTTCCGCCTTAGAGGGAAGCACCAGCAGCGTGAAGCGGGCGATAATGTCGGCAAGTAACACAAACATTGGTGAGAATCCAATGCCCCAAAACCTAAGGGTTCGTCGCAAGGTTCATCCACCTGAGGATGAGTCGTGGCCTAAGATCAGTGAAAGGCGTGGTCGATGGACAACAGTGAATATTCCCACTACCTTGTTGGTCCCGAGGGACGGAGGAGGCTAGGTTATGAAAGATGGTTATCGGTTCAAGGGCCAAGGTGACCTTGATTTTTCGTGGTAAGAAGGGGTAGAGGAAATGCCTCAGCCAATGTGAGAACCAGCGCTACACTAAAGTCACCCATGCCATACTCCCGTGAAAAGCTCGAACGACCTTCAACAAGAGGGTAGAAATTGACAGTGGGTAGGTAGAGAATACCTAGGGGCGCGAGACAACTCTCTCTAAGGAACTCGGAAAAATAGCTCGACGCCAGAATGAGAAAAAGCTTCACACCTCTGATTTGACTTTTTCATCAAAGATCCAACCTCTCTCCCACCTCGGAACGCACTGTTCTTCTAGAGAGAAAGGCGCTTGAATCATCTTCTTAACCCGAAATGGCTGAGGAGAGGAAAGGTTCCTTTTTGAAGGTACTCCCGGGAACAGATCCAGTTTAGACGGGGTGGGGCCTGTAGCTCAGAGGATTAGAGCACGTGGCTACGAACCACGGTGTCGGGGGTTCGAATCCCCTTCCTCGCTCATAACCAGCCCAAAAGGGAAGGGCGGGTAGGAAAATCATGATCGGGATAGTGGCTGCAAAGCTATTGAACTTGGGTATGGTCCTTTGCCGAGCCTTACTTTTTTGATTTCTAAGTCGTCGATCGACATATAGTAACCCGGCCTAATCGATATTTGTGTTTGACTCGTAACTCTTCCTCACCGCTTGGAGAATAGCAGAGCAAGTACAAGTCTGAGTAGCATAGCAAAACTATTTCCTCATCATTAATATGAATATGTTAGCTCGCGGTAATTATGGCCTATCGGGATCATCAATGATTGCCATCTTTGATGCACTTTTTAGGGCTATTTACATTACAAGGGTCGGATCTATGTCGAGGTATTGAGGGTGATTCTCCAATCTTGTAGAACGTCGTCGATGAGTTAGAATGCAATAGAAACAAAGACAGGAACGAAGTTACCTACTCCTAATGGTCAAAGCAGCCCTTTCATTCACATTCCATTCTTCATGAAAGACTCCCAAGTAGGATTCAGATTGTTAACTGACCGCTCTACATATTGAGAATAACGGGAGATTCGACCTCATAGAGTTCAACTCCCATTCTCAACCCATGAACAAGATGAGTCTCCTTCGTAACTCCAGGAACTTCTTCGTAGTGGCTCCATTCCATGCTTCATTTCATAGGGCATTCTATTTCATCTATATCCCAATTCATTTCATATCCCTTTTGTGTCATTGACATCATATATGTCATATATAGTCTATCTATTTCTATGTTTCTAATAGAGTGAATAAATCAAAATTTTAGAATCGAGAAATTGAAATAGAAAAGAAAAACTATCGACTTGGAAAAAGAAGAAAAAAAGTGTCAAGACAAGCTTCACTTTTCTTATTGTTTGACTCCTCCTTAAAAAAGCAGCTTCTTTTGGGCTTTTTCATGCAGGAGCTGAGACTTTCTAATAGAAGCCCTCTTTACTTACCTTTACCCCTACTCGAGAGGAGAAAAGTTCTTTTTAGTTTCAGCCGGCTCAGACATAGAAAAGTTCCAGACAGCATGGTCTCTCTTCCACTCCAAGCCATGCTGCTCCTGACTAGAATCTTTAAAGCATTCGAGTCTAAAGTAGAAAGAAAGAAATGTAAGTCGAAGAAGTAGCCCTATACATAGTAGTTAGGGAAACTAGAAATAGAATTAGGAAGGCAAGATCAAGATGCAAAATTCGGTAGCAGACGAGAAATAGAAAGATGGAGTTCCGGCTAAACTCAGTGAGTGAGTGAAAAAATAACTTTCATGAAAGTAGTAGATCCTTCGTCCTTCGATCTGGCTACACCAACTAAGAGATTACTTCGGTTGGTTGCTAAATTGAGAAAACTTCTTCGCAAGAGTCGAGTCCTTTACAAAGTCTTTCCAACTTTCAAAAGAGCAAGGTACTGAAGTCTTGGACTCTTTGAAATTCTATTATTGCAAAGAAATTTTGGAAGCATCTAAAATAGAAAGACAAGGAAGTCCACAATACTAGGGCCTATAAGACCAAGTTTGGCACTACACAGTCAAAGTCAAAGAAAGGCATTGCCCCATCCGAATCCGAGTAGGCCCACCCACATACATAGACAAGACATACATCTCTAAAAAAAGAAAAAAAAAAATTCTTTTTTTTACTTTGATGGGGGTAGTCTCGTCCATTCATTCCAGTTTTTCTTTCAGTTCATTAGGGCTTTTCTCAGCTCCCAGCAAATAGAGAGAGCAATTCGGGGGACCCGTTCACTCTTCTTTCCCCTCACGGCACACAAAACCTTTGTTCCTCTTTACTTTCTATTGCCTTTCTTTTGAGCTTTACCTGGAGAAACCACTCCAGACATAGTCACGCAAGACATTTCCCTCAATAGCAGGGAGAGAGGAGAGAGCGTTGAAGCGTGCTTCCCGACAAGGAGAAAGAAGAGTGAGGAAGGACCAGCCTTCCTGCTGAAAGAGAAAAAGATTGAGGGAAGAATGGATGCGACATTGATTGAGTTTGCAACAGGGAGCTATTCTAAAGAGATATCGCTATCAATTTCACCAGCCCCACTGGAATTCACTGAGATCGGGTATCAGCCTATCTGTTCATGGCAAGACACTCTTGGGAAAGGTTGGTAGAAACGCTCAGCCATTAGAGCAAGAGCCCATTCAGGCAAAATAAAGAAAAAACTAGCGCTTTTTCTGTATCCAGTACACTTCACTAACGCCTTCTATAGAAAGAAAATGAAGAATGATCTGGGGCATCCCTCTTCAACCCTCACTATGCTACCAGTGAATCACATGCAAGAATTCCAGTTTGGTTGGAAAAGGTGTCCCATGTTCCAATCTTATCACAGCATTTTCTTCTTGTTGGGTGTCAAGCAAAGATTTGTCTTTTGACTCACTGTACGAAGAGGATGGACATAAGAATCTTCTCAGGTGCAACTTCTATTTCTCATTACTCCTCCCCTAGACTCCAGACTCAAGTCTTCTTACTGGGGCCTTCTCCTATTTTCTCAGTTTGGTTACCTCGAAAAAGCAACCTTTTTAGGCGATTGTGACGGCTGCCGCTCCTTTGCTTGACTTGGAGAAAATCTTATCTGACATCACCCGTGAACGGGCTGAATGGCATTATCTAACCCCCTTCCTTCTGCTCTTTTGTTTCGTATTTGATGTTTTATGCCATCATAGACTGGACAAACTATTGAAAGAGGTCTACTCCTAGGAAAAAAGAAACATTCCAAGATTCTCTGTGTTCTAATGCAGCGCACTAAGCCCGGGTACCGGGTCAGACATCATTCGGTCCATCATTTTTTTTCTACAGAGGGCATCATTCTCTTTTCAGGTTTGAAAATCCTTCTTTGAAGTGGAAGATTACAGACCAAAGGCGGCTAAGCTTGACTTGTTGCGAACGATGATGCAGGTCTGCCTTGGTAAATTGAGTGACTTGTACCGCACCACAGTACATACATAGGCACATCATTTCTTTCGATTCCCTATAAGATTCAGAACTTGCTAGCGAGGAAGGAAGCAGGCAAAGCAAGGTACGACTGACAGGAGCATTTCTTTTTATTTTGAGAAGGATCTCAGCTTATACACCACCGGATACACTTATGTATCAGATTCTATCTCCTAAAAGAGTTAGAAGAAAGGAAGCAACTCAAGAAAAAGTCGGAAGATCGAGCCAACCACAAAACAAACTAATTTCATCCTGAATGAAGCGGCGTTGTCATCACTAAGTTTAGGTTTTATGTTTTTATTTGTAGGTTTAGGGTTACTTTTAGGGTTCAGGGTTTAGGGTTTAGGATTTAGGGTTTAGGGTTTAGGGGCTTTTTTATAAAAAAAATTAAGTAAACTAGTAGGTTTAGGTTTATTTAGTTGATTTATTATTTATTTTATTTTATTTTATTTTTTATTTTTATTTAGTTTGGTTTATTTATTTTAAGTTTATTTATTTTAGCTTAAGTATTTTATTTTAGTTTATTTTTTAAGTTCAGGGTTTAGGGTTTAGGTTTGTTTAGGGTTTAGGGTTTAGGCTTTAGGGTTTAGGGTTTAAGGTTTAGGGTTTTAGGGTTTTGGGTTTAGGGTTAGGGATAAGGTTTAGGGTTTAGGGTTTAGGGTTTATGGATTAGGGTTAGTTCAGGGTTTAGGGTTTAGTGTTTAGTGTCTAGGGTTTTTTAGGGTTTAGGGTTTAGGGTTGTAGGTTTAGGGTTACTTTTAGGGTTCAGGGTTTAGGGTTTAGGATTTAGGGTTTAGGGTTTAGGGGCTTAGTAGGTTTAGGTTTATTTAGTTGATTTATTATTTATTTTATTTTATTTTATTTTTTTATTTTTATTTAGTTTGGTTTATTTATTTTAAGTTTATTTATTTTATCTTAAGTATTTTATTTTTGTTTATTTTTTAAGTTTAGGTTTAGGGTTATGTTTATTTTTTAATTTAGTTTTATTTTATTTTATTTTTTAAATTTAGGCTTTATTTTTTAATTTTAGGTTTAAGTTTAGGTTTTTTTTTAATTTTTTAGTTTATTTTTTAGGTTTTTATTTTAGGTTTTTTTTTTTAGTTTAGGCATAGGTTTATTTTTAGTTTATTTTATTTTATTTAGTTTAGGGTTTAGGTTTAGTTTATTTTAGGTTTAGGTTTAGGTTTTATTAATTTGATTTTAGTTTATTTTATTTTAGGTTTAGGTTTATTTAATTTTGTTTATTTTAGGTTTAAATTATTCTTTTTTTAGTTTAGGGTTTAGGTTTCATTTTTATTTATTTTTAGGTTTAGGTTTTTATTTAGTTTTTATTTTATTTTATTTTAGGTTTATTTTATTTTTATTTTACATTTAGTTTTATTTAGTTTATGTTTTAATTTTAGGTTTATTTTTATATTTTAACATAAGTTTATGTTTTATTTCTTTTATTTTAGTTTAGTTTTTATTTTATTTTTAGCTATAAGTATAGTTTTTTTTGAGTTTTATTTTATTTTTTTATTTAGGTTAAGGTTTATTTATTTATTTATTTATAGGTTTTATTTTGTTTAAGTTTAGGTTTTTAGGTTTTTAGGATTTAGGGTTTAGGGTTTATGGTTTAGTGTTTAGGCTTTAGGGTTTAGGGTTTAGGGTCTAGTGTTTAGGGTTAGCTTAGGGTTTAGGGTTAGTTCAAGGTTTAGGGTTAGCTTATAATTTAGGGTTAGTTTATGGTTTAGGGTTTAGGCTTTAGGGTTTAGGGTTTTGAGGGTTTAGGGTATAGGGTTTAGGGTTCAGTGTTTAGGGTTTTATGGTTTATGGTTTATGTGTTAGTGTTTAGGGTTAGGGTTGGGGTTTCGGGTTTAGGGTTGTAGGTTTAGAGTTTAGGGTTTAGGGTTAGTTTTAAGGGTTTAGGGTTGTAGGATTTAGGGTTGTAGGTTTAGGGTTGTAGGTTTAGGTGTTACGATATAGGGTTTAGGGTTTAGGTTTTTTAAAAAAAAATTAAGTAAACCTATAGATTTAGGTTTATTTAGTTTATTTTTTATTTATTTAAGTTTATTTTTTTTATATTTTAATTTAAGTTTTTTTTTAATTCTGTTTGGTTTATTTATTTTAGCTTTGTTTTTTTTAATTTTTTTAGGTTTAGGTTAATTTTTTAGTTCAGTTTTATTTTTTTTATTTTTAGGTTTAGGTTTTAGTTTTAAGTTTAGGTTTAGGTTTTTATTTTATTTTTTTAGGTTTATGTTTTATCTTTTTATTTCATGTTTTTTTTTTAGGTTTTTATTTAGTTTAGGTTTAGGTTTTTTTTAGTTTATTTTATTTTATTTAGTTTAGGGTTTAGGATTAGATTAGTTTAGGTTTAGTTTAAGTTTTATTTATTTTAGTTTAGGTTTAGGTTTATTTATTTTGTTTATTTTAGGTTTAGGTTTTTTTTTAGTTTAGGGTTTAGGTTTTATTTAATTATTTTCAGGTTGATATTATAGGTTTAGGTTTTGATTTAGTTTTTCTTTTATCTTATTTCATGTTTATTTTATTTTAATTTTATGTTTACTTTTTATTTTATTTAGGTTTTTTACTTTTAAGTTTATTTTATTTTTTAAATTTAGTTTAGGTTTTTATTTATTTTATTTTAGTTTAGTTTTTATTATTTATTTTATTATATTTTAACCTTTTGGTTTAGAGTAAGGTTAGGTTTAGGTTTTAGTATAGGTTTTTATTTTATTTTATTATTAGTTATTTTATTTTTAGATTTTATAGTTTAGGTGTAATTTTTAACTTTAAGGTTTATAGTTTAGTGTTTAGGGTTTGGGTTTTGGTTTTAGGTTTTGAGTCTGTTTTAGTGATTTAGGGTTTAGGGTTTAGGTTTTAAGGGTTTAGGGTTTAGATTTAGGGTTTAGGTTAAGGTTTAAGGTTTAAGTTTAGGATTTAAGGTTTTAGGTTTAGGGTTTAGTTTAGGGTTTAGGAGTTAGTTTAGGGTTTAATGTTTAGGGTTTAGGTTTAGATTTAGTTTAGGGTTTAAGGTTAAGATTTAGGGTTTAGAGTTTAAGGTTTAGGGTTTAGGGTTCAGAGTTTAGGGTTTTAGGGTTTAGGTTTAGGGTTTAGGGTTTTGGGTTAGTTTTAGGATTTTAGATTTAGGTTTCTGGGTTTTTTTTGGGTTTAGGTTTTATTTATTTTAGTTTAGCTTATTTTAGTTTAGGTTTAGGTTTATTTTATTTTATTTATTTTAGGTTTAGTTTTTTTTTTTTTTTTTAGTGTTTAGGTTTTTTTATTTATTTTTAGGTTTTATTTTTAGGTTTAGGTTCTTGTTTAGTTTTTCTATTTTTTTAGGGTTATTTTATTTTTATTTTACATTTAGTTTTTATTTAATTTAGGTATTTTATTTTCAAGTTTATTTTATTTTTTTAGATTAGTTTAGATTTTTATTTATTTTATTTCAGTTTAGTTTTTTTATTTTATTTTTACGTTTAAGTCTAGGTTTAGGTTTCATTTAAGTTTTTTTATTATTTAATTTTATTTAGGTTTAAGTTTTATTTATTTATTTAATTTTTAGGTTCTATTTAGTTTAGGTTTTGGTTTTTAGGTTTTTAGGGTCTACGGTTTAGTGTTTAGGGTTTAGGGTTTAGGGTTTAGGATTTAGGGTTTTAAGGTTTAGGGTTTAGGGTGTAGGGTTGTAGGTTTAGTGTTTAGGGTTAGTTTTAGGGTTTAGGGTTTAGGGTTAAGGTTTTTCTAAATTTTTGTTTAATTTTTTTAAATCAAGTAAACTCGTAGGTTTTGGTTTATTTAGTTTGTTTTTTTATTTATTTTAGTTTATTTTATTTTTTATTTTTATTTAGGTTTATGTTTATTTTTCTTTAGTTTAATTTATTTATTTTAGGTTTATTTATTTTAGTTTTGGTTTTTTATTATAATTTGGTTTTTTAGGTTTATGTTTAGGTTTTGGTTTATTTTTTAGTTTAGTTTTATTTTTATTTTATTTTTTAGGTTTAGGTTTTTTTTAAGGTTTAGGCTTTAGATTTTTAATTTAGGTTTATTTTTAGGAGTTATTTTTTTAGTTTAAGTTTAGGTTTATTTTTAGTTTATTTTATTTGTTTTAGGGTTTAGGTTTAGGTTTAGGTTTAGTTTTTTTTTTAGGTTTAGGTTTAGGTTTTATTTATTCTACTTTATTTTAGTTTTGGTTTAAGTTTTTTTTTTTAATTTATAGTTAAGGTTTTATTTTTTATTTATTTTTTGGTTTATTTTTAGGTTTAGTTTTTTTTAGTTTTATTTGATTTTTTATAGGTTTAGTTTTATTTTATTTAGGTTTTTCTTTTTTTTAGTTTAGTTTAGGTTTTATTTATTTTATTTTAATAAGTTTATATTTTTTAAATTTATTTTCTTTTTAGGTTTTAGTTTAGGTTTTAGTTTAGGTTTTTATTTTATTTTAATTTTTATATTATTTTGGTTAGCTTTTTTATTTATTTTATTCATAGGTTTAGTTTAGTTTAGGTTTAGGATTTTAGCTTTTTAGGGATTAGGGTTTAGGTTTTAAGATTTAAGGTTTAGGGTATAGGGTTTTAGGGTTTAAAGTTTAGGGTTTAGGGTTTAGTGTTTAGGGTTTAATGTTTAGGGTTTAGTTTAGGTTTGTTTAGGGTTTTTTTGGTTAATGATTTTTTAGAACAAATTGATTCAATATTTCTTCTTTGATATGATCAACCAAGTAACACATCATGTTTTAAGACTCAGCGATGACATAGATCAAAATGAGCATGCATGCAAATCAAATCATAAACCTTTGATAACTAGAATCTCTTCTATAAAGACACATTTCCATAGCGGTGGTGATATCGACCATTTTCTCCGGTTCCCATAGAACCACTCGCCTTTCAAGTAGGGATCCACCATCATATCTCGATCTCTCCCTCAACCACCACGGCTCATCACTCTCCTCCCTGTAACCACCACTGCTCGACCACCACCATATCCACAAGCCCCTCAGATCCCCACCACCATTATGATAATCGCCTCTACTTTCTCCATGTGATCTAAGCTGGTTGGGTTTGTTATGTTCTTGGTGTCAAGGATTTGGCCATTCTTAAGGTTTAGGTTTATGTTTAGGTTTATTAGATTTTAGGGTTTAGCTTTATTTTTTAATTTATTTAGTTACTATAGCTTTAGGTTTAGGATTTAGGGTTTATGGTTTAGGGTTAGAGTTTAGGGTTTAGGGTTTAGAGTTTAGGGTGTTGGGTTTTTTATTACCATAAAAGTAAATGATACAATGTCCTTAAAAGGGTAATGCTTAGAAATCTACCGCTCACAGAGCTATAAGAAACCTAAAGAGCTAAATAAGTACTAGAAGAAAAGAAAACAAAAGAGCAAAAACAATCTAAAAAAAGAAAAGGACACAGTAAAACTAAAATACAACATGAAAATAGAAAAAGGTTGAGTCAGCAGTAGTTCATGATTCTTTTGAGAAAGCATGATAAGCAAGATCCAGAACAACAACACTAGGGATGACTAAGAAATGAACAGTCTCTCTATAAAGTTCCAACCTACAAAAGAAATCTGCAAAATAACAAGGAAAAGTCAAAGCTAAAAGAATAAGGATTAAGAGAGAAAAGGAGAGAGCTAAGAGAGAAATCAGTTAAGATCATCTCAATGGGTAACAATACATATGAGCATCCAAACTTCATAAAGAAGGGTTACAATCATATATAAAGCTACCAACTAGAGAGGTGAGTAACACAAAGCCATCATATACATACTTGATACGGTAATAACCCAAAACAAAACAAAATACAAAATAGGCCAATCACATAAAGCTAAACCTAGAAGTTCTGAGGATCATTGGGCAAGCTAAGTGAAAGTAGTAGCACCACCAAAACCAACATAACTTACTTGATATAAGCCAACATCCAAGGACACACACACATAAAGGGGCTAAAGACCACCAATCAGAAACCAAAATTCAGGATCAAAGGATCGGTCAGCACACTAAAAGGCTCCAGCAAATTATCCAAGAAGAAGAAAAAAATCCAACAAAGAGAAAAGCGACCAACCAAGACTAGCTAAAGTCCTCCAACCAAAGCAACTAAGTAAAACATCCATAGGGCAACCACCAGAGAATAGCCCATCATTAGTAACCAATAAAGGAAGGACCCTAGCGGGGAAAGCAAAAATAACCAAAACCATTAAACAGAGACACTCAAATTGATTATAGCCTCTTTGCCAACCACCGTGAAAACCCAAGTCAATGTAAAACCAACGGTATTGAGCCAAGATCACCCAAGACAGAAAGAAGAACAACTAAAATACCAACAACTAACCCATAATTACCAAATGTCGCAATAACCACGGCTGTAACCTCCATCACCACCACGGTTGTAACCTCCGTCGCTCCTCTCACCTCCATAACTACCACTGCTCCAACCACCACCTCCAAATCCACCAGATCCCCCCACCCTCGCCTCGCCTCCATCCACCAGCCTCATGATCTAGATTGTTGGTTGTGATGTTCCTCGTTAGGGTTCTGCCCATTCTTAGGGTTTAAGTTTAGGTTTATTAGGTTTTAGGGTTTATGTTTATTTTTTTTAATTTATTTAGTTACTTTAGGCTTAGGTTTAGGGTTTGGGGTTTAAGATTTTTTTAACTCAAATGATTCCATAACAAACAAGAAATTACCAAATCAAATAAGGCATTATCCTTTAATAACTAATAAATAGGATAAAATAAAATGCAATTTGAAAATGTACACAAGTGGTATTTCAAAAATGATTTAACTCCCAGAGACAATAAAATTTGATTTTATAGAAGGCCAATAAAGATTTCTCGAACAAGCTAAAACCCATATCATCATTTGATTTCTCAGCAGGCTCTTCCTTCTTCTCTTCCACTGCAGTAGTAGGAGTGGTAGAATCATCAGGTGCAACAGCCACATTAAATTTACTAGGATCTTTCAAATACTCCTTAACCTTATTGGCCTACTGGTATGTGTAATCAGTGGCAATCATGATCGTGAGGACATTCTTGTAAGCGTTGATGATGATCATGTGGGTCTTGCAAGGGGTGGGATAAGAGAGGGCTAGTGAGAGAGAAGTGATCATTAAAAGGCCAGTCAAAAACTTCTCGATGAGATCATCTTCAGTGAACTCAAGCACCTTAGGATTGAGCACGGAAACATCATCATACACAGACTGGATGACAAGTCCATAAGGGAATGGCTTAATTCCCAGCTTAGCGAGGAGAGCAGCCTCTGAGGATCCCACCTTATTGCCTTTTTATATAGCTCAATTGGGGTGATAATTTCCACAGTACCCTTTTTAATCTTACTTGTGATGTTGAGAACTTAGAAGAAAGAAGTGCAGGATCGGACGGTTGCCAGGAACCATAACATTAATCGGTGCAACAAGATCAACACGGGCAACAACACCAACTTTGTATTTCATAACCTCTTCGTTGACTTTTTTAAGATCACCTTTTGTAAAAATCAGCTCAACTGGGTTTAGGGTTTATGGTTTAGGGTTTAGGCTTTTAGGGTTTATGTTTTTAGGGCTTAGGATTTAGGGTTTAGGATTTACAGTTTAAGGTTTATGGTTTAAGGTTTAGGGTTTTTTAGGGTTTAGGGTTTAGGGTTTAAGGTTTAGTTTTGTAGGTTTAGTATCGTAGGTTTAGGGTTTAGGGTTTAGGGCTTTGGTTTTAGGGTTTAGGTTTTTCTTTTTCTTAAAGTTAAGCAAATTAGTAGGTTTAGGTTTATTTAGTTTATTTTTTATTTATTTTAATTTATTTTATATTTTATTTTTACTTAGGTTTATTTTTTATTTTTATTTAGTTTAGTTTATTCATTTTAGGTTTATTTATTTTTAGTTTAGTGTTCTTATTTTACTTTATTTTTTATGTTTAGGTTTTGTTTAGGTTTAGGTTGAGGTTTTTATTTTATTTTTTTAGGTTTAGGTTTTAGATTTTTATTTTAGGTTTTTATTTTATTTAGATTTAGGTTTATTTTTAGTTTATTTTATTTTATTTAGTTCAGGTTTAGGTTTAGTTTTTTTTAGGTTTAGGTTTAGGTTTTATTTTATTTAGGTTAGTTTATTTTAGTTTAGGTTTTGGTTTATTTTATTTTTATTTTTGGTTTAGTTTTTTTCAGTTTACAGTTTAGGTTTTATTTTTTATTTTTTTGATAGGTTTAGGTTTTTATTTAGTTTTTATTTTATTTTATTTTAAGTTTATTTTATTTTTATTTTATGTTTAGTTTTTATTTTATTTAGGTTTTTTATTCTTAGGTTTATTTTATTTTTTAGTTTAGTTTAAGTTTATACTTATTTTATTTTGATTTATTTTTATTTTTTATTTCATTTTAATTTTAGATTTAGGTTTAAGTTTTAATTAAGGTTTTTGTTTTATTTTATTTTATTTTTTAAGTTTTACTTATTTTAGGTTTTGGTTTTTAGGTTGTTAAGGTTAAGGTTTAGGGCTTAGGGTTTATGGTTTAGGGTTTAGGGTTCTAGAGTTTAGGGTTTTAGGGTTTAGGGTTTAGGGTTATAGTTTAGGGTTTAGGGTTTAGTGTTTAGGCTTTAGGGTTTAGTGTTTAGGGTTTAAGGTTTAGGGTTTAGAGATTAACGATTAGGGATTAGGGTTTAGGACTTGGGGTTTAGGGTTTTAGGGTATAAGGTTTAGGTTTTAGGGTTGTAGGTTGGGAGTGGAGTTAGGGTTTTTTTATTATTTATTTTTTATTTTTAGTTTTAGGTTTTACGGTTTAGGGTTTTATGTTTAAGGTTTAGGTTTTTTTAAAATTAAGTAAACTAGTAGGTTTAGGTTTCCTTAGTTTATTTTTTTATTTCTTTAGTTTATTTCATATTTTATTTTTATTTAGGCTTATTTTTTATTTATTTTAGTTTATTTACCTTTGGTTTATTTATTTATTTATGATTTAGGGTTATTATTTTACTTTATTTTTCTAGTTTAAGTTTAGGTTTTAGTTTAGTTTTATTTGTATTTTATTTTTTAGGTTTAGGTTTTATTTTCTATTTTTAGGTTTAGGATTAGGTTTTTATTTTATTTTTTTAGGTTTAGGTTTTAGGTGTTTATTTTAGGTTTATTTTTAGGTTTTTTTTTTGTTTAGGTTTAGGTTTATTTTTAGTTTATTTTATTTTTTTTAGTTTTGGTTTAGATTTAGGTTTCGCTTATTTAGGTTTAGGTTTATGTTTTATTTATTTTAGTTTAGTTCATTTTAGTTTACGTTTAAGTTTAATTTATTTTGTTTAAACTTTTTTTATTTTAGGTTTAGTTTTTTTTAGTTTAGGGTTTAGGTTTTGTTTTTTTATTTATTTTTTAGTTTTTTTTTAGGTGTAGGTTTTCATTTAGTTTTTATTTTATTTTATTTTAGGTTTATTTTATTTTTTTATGTTTAGTTTTTATTTTTAATTTAGGTTTTTTATGCTTAGGTTTATTTTATTTTATTTAAGTTTGTTTAGGTTTTTACTTAATTTATTTTAGTTTATTTTATTTTTTATTTTATGTTTAGGTTTTTATTTTATTTTATTTTTTATTTTATTTAGGTTGAGGTTTTTTATTTATTTTATTTTTTGGTTTTATTTAGTTTAGGTTTAGGTTTTTAGGTTTTTAGGGTTTAGGGTTTATGGTTTAGGGTTCAGGGTTTTGGGGTTTAGGGTTTAGGGTTTAGGGTTTAGGGTTTGGGGTATAGGGTTTTAGGGTTTAAGGTTTAGGTTATAGGGTTGTAGGTTTAGGGTTTAGGGTTAAGGTTTTTTTATTATTATTTTTTTAGGCTTTAGAGTTTAGGGTTTAGGTTTTAGGTTTAGGTTTTTGGGTTTTTTTAATAGAGAACAAATTCATATTCAACATTTCTTCTTTTCGATTTCATCAACCAAGTAACACACCAAGTTCTCTAAGACACAAGCGATGACATAGATCTAAAATGAGCGTGCATAGAGAAAATCAAAAACCCTAGATAACTTCACCAATCTCTAATGTGAAGACACAGTTCCATAAGCAGCAGATGGGATAGGCCATTCTTCAATTTCTCTAGTTTCCATCAGAACCACCCCTACTTCTTAAGTAGCGGGATCCACCATCATATCCTCAATCTCTCCCTCCAGCACCACCACGGCTGTAATCTATGTTACTCGTCCCATGTCCATTACCACCACTGCTCCGACCAACACCTCCATATCCACCAGCACCTCCAGATCCCCACCACCGATAACGCCTCAGCCTCCACCACTAGATTTAGGCGAGCACGGTTGATGGTGATGTTCTTGCAGTCAAGGTTTTGACCATTTTTAGGGTTTAGGTTTATTAAGTTTTAAGGTTTGCATTTTTTTTTTAATTTATTTAGTTACTTTAAGAATAAATTTATGGTTTGGGGTTTAGGGTTTAGGGTTTAGGGTTAGGGTTTAGGGTTTAGGGTTTAAGGTTTAGAGTTTTTGTAAAATAAAACTCAAATGATTTTATAATAAACAAGAAATTACCAAATCAATGAAATCATTATCCTCTATCAACTAATAAAATAGGATAAAATATAATGCACTTCAAAAATTGACAAAAATAGTATTTCACAAATGGTTTAAGTCCCCGAGTCAATGTAATTTGATTTTATAGAAGTCTAATAAAGCTTAGTCAAACAAGATAAAACCCATATCATCATCAGATTCCTGAATAGGCTCTTCCTTCTTCTCTTCCACAATAGAGAGCGATAGTAGTAATAGCGGCACAAGAGTGCAAGAGCCATAGTAAATTTACTAAGATCCTTCAAATAATCCTTAAACTTCTCACTGCTATGTCTAATCGGGCAATCACGGTGAGGACATTCTTGTAAGCATTGATGAACATGTGTACCTGACAAGGGTGGGATAAGAGAGGGCTAGTGAGAGAGAAGTGAACATTAAAAGGACTGCCGAAAACTTCTTCATGAGATCATCTTCACTGAGGTCAAGCACCTCAGGAGTGAAAACTGAACCATCATAAAACATAGATTGAATGTCAAGACCTTAAGAGAATGGCCTATTGCCCAGCTTAATGAGGAGAGTAGCCTCTGAGGATCCCACCTTATCGCCTTTTTTTTAGCTGATAATTTTATTACATGTTGATCTTTGTTGGGATGTTGAGAACCTAGAAAAAAGAAGTTTGTGAAGGATCCAGACCAATGTTGCTTGGAGGAACCACAACATCAATAGGCGCAATAAGACCAACATGGGCAACACCACCAACTTCATACTTCACAACCTCTTCACTGACTTCTTTAAGATCACCTTTCATAAAACTCAGCTCAACCGAGGTTTAGGGTTTATGATATATTATGGTTTATGATTTTAGGGTTTAGGGTTTAGGGTTTAGGGTTTAGGGTTTAAAGTTTAGGGTTTAAAAAATTTTAGGCTTTAGGGTTCAGGAATTTTTAGGCTTTAGGGTTTATAGTTTATGGTTTAGGATTGTAGGTTTAATGTTGTAGGTTTAGGGTTAGGGTTAGTTTTATGGTTTAGGGTTTGGGATATAGGAATTAGCATTTTTGTTTTTTGAAAATAAAGTAAATCGATAGGTTTAGGTTTATTTAGTTTATTTATTATTATTTTTTAGTTTATTTTATTTTTTTGGCATTATTTAGGTTTTATTTAGTTTAGTTTATTTGCTTATTTATTTTAGTTTAGGTTTTATTTTAGTTTATTTTTTAGGTTTAGGTTTAGGTTTAGGTTATAGGTTTTAGTTATGTTTTTATTTTATTTTATTTTTTATTTTAGTATAGTTTTTTAATTTATTTTATTTTTAGGTATTATTTAGTTTAGGTTTAGGTTTTAAGTTTTGGTTTGGTTTAGGTTTATGGTTTAGGGTTTAGGTAGTTTGGTTTAGGGTTTATTAGGTTAGTTTATAGTTTAGGGTTTTGGTTTAGTTTAGGGTTTAGGTTTGGGTTTAGGGTTTAGGGTTTAGTTTATTTAGTTTAGTTTATAGTTTAGTGGGTTTAGGTTTATTTAGGTTTATTTTATAGTTATTTAGAGTTTAGGTTTATTTTATTTAGGTTTGGGTTTAGGTTTTTAGTTTAGGGTTTAGGGTTTAGTTTATTTAGTTTAGGGTGAGGTTTTAGGTTTATTTACTTTAGTGTTTAGGTTTAGGTTTAGATTTAGTTTTTATTTTAAGGTTTATTTTTTAGGTTAGGTTTTTATTTTAGTTTAGTATTTATTTTATTTTTATTTATTACTTTAGTTTATTTTATTTTTTTATTTTATTTAGGCATTTTTTTATTTATAGTTTAGTTTATTTATTTTAATTTAGGTTTTCATTTTAGTTTATTTTTTTGGTTTAGGTCGGGTTTATGTTTATTTTTTGTTTATTTTTTTTCTTTTTCATGTTTAGGTTTTATTTTTTATTTTTAAGTTTAGGTTTAGGTACTTTTTTTTAGGTTTAGGTTTTAGGTTTTTATTTTTTTAGGCTTAAATTTAGGTTTATTTTTAGTTTATTTTACTTAAGTTTATTTAGAGTTTAGGTTTAGTTTATTTTAGGTTTTATTTATTTTTGTTTAGTTTATTTCAGTTTAGGTTTAGGTTTATTTTGTTTTGTTTACTTTAGGTTTAGGTTTTTATTAAGTTTAGGGTTTAAGTTTTATTTTTTATTTATTTTAAGGTTAATTTTTTAGGTTTAGGTTTTTATTTTGTTTTTATTTTATTTTATTTTAGGTTTATTTTATTTTTATTTTATGTTTAGTTTTTATTTTACTTTGGTTTTTTATTTTTAGATATATTTTATTTTTTAAGTTTAGTTTAGGCTTTTATTTATTTTATTTTAGTTTAGGGTTCTAAGATTTAGGGTCAACAGTTCTTCAATTTCTGCAATTCCCATCAGAACCACCCTAGCCTCTCAGGTAGCAGGATCCACCATCGTATCCCCAATCTCTCCATCTACCACCACCACGACTTAACCTTTTCCTCCTATTTACCTCCATATCCACCGGCACCTCCAAATCCCCACCACCAATGATTGTTGTTACCTTCACCTCGGGTAGATTAGCTTTTGATGTTCTTATCGTCAGGTTACATTCTTAGGGTTTAGGTTTAGGTTTATTTATTAGGTTTTAGGGTTTAGGTTAGTTTTAATTTATTTAGTTACTTTAGGTTTGTTTAGGTTTTTAGGTTAGGTTTAGGGTTTAGGGTTTAGGGTTTTGGTTTAGGTGTAGGGTTTAGTGTTTATGATTTAGGTTTTAGGTTTTCTTAGAATTTATGGTTTAGGATTAGAGTTTAGGGTTTAGGGTTTAGGTAGTTTAGGGTTTAGGGTTTCTTAGGGTTTTTTAGGATTTTGGGTTTAGGGATTAGGGTTGTAGGTTTAGGGTTAGTTTTAAGATTTGGGGTTTAGGGTTTAGGGGTTAAGGTTTAGGGTTTTTTTTAAATTAACTAAACCGATAGGTTCAGGTTTATTTAGTTTATTTTTTATTTATTTTAGTTTATTTTTTTATTAAAGTTGATTTATTATTTTTATTTAGTTTAGTTTATTTATTTTAGGTCTATTTATTTTAGTTTAGGGATTTTATTTTAGTTTATTTTTTAGGTTAAGGTTTAGGTTTAGATTTTTTTTAGTTGAGTTCTATTTTTATTTTATTTTTTTAGTTTAGGTTTTATTTATTTTAGTTTATTTTATTTTTGTTTAGGTTTTGGTTTTTTTTTTGTTTACGATTTAGGTCTAATTTTATATTTATTTTAGGTTTTATTTTTAGATTTATTTTTTAGGTTTAGATTTTTATTTTATTTTATTTTAAGTTTATTTTATTTTTATTTTACATTTAGTTTTTATTTTATTAAGTTTTTTTATTCTAAGGTTTATTTTATTTTTTTAGTTTAGTTTAGGTTTTTCTTTATTTTATTTTAGTTTATTTTTATTTTTAAAGATAGTTCCATAAGCAAGTGGGGTCATCCTTTAGTTTTAGTTCTCATCAAAACCCCACCTTTTAGTAGGATCCACCATCATATCCCTGATCTCTCCATGCGCCACCACCATGGCTATAACCTTCATCCCTTCTTTCTCCTGAATAACCACCACTACTTCGACCACCATGATGATATCCACTAGCAACTCTAGATCCCCCACCACCACTGTGATAATCGTCACATCCGCCTTCACCTCTACAACTAGATCTAAACTAAGCCTGGTTGACTGTGAGGTTTCTGCCATCAAGGTTCCGCCCCATTCTTAGGGTTTAGGTTTATGTTTTTTAGGTTTTAGAGTTTAGCTGTTTGTTTTTAAATTTATTTACTTACTTTAGGTTTTAGTTTAGGGTTTAGGGTTTAGGGTTTAGGGTTTAAGGTTTAGGGTTAGGGTTTAAGGTTTAGGGTTTAGGGTGTAGGGTGTAGGGTTTAGGGTTTATGGTTTTAGGGTTTATGCTTTTAAGGTTTAAGGTTTAGGATTACGGTTCAGGGTTTAGGGTTTAGATATTTTATGGTTTAGGGTTTAGGGTTTATGGTTAGTTTTCGAGTTTAAGATATAGGGATTAGGGGTTAGGGTTTAGGATTTAGGTTTTATGGTTTTTTTTTAAATTAAGTAAACTAGTAGGTTTAGGTTTATGTAGTTCATTTTATTTATTTATTTTAGTTTATTTTATTTTTTATTTTTATTTAGTTTAGTTTATATTTATATATTTTAGGTTTATTTATTTTAGTTTAGGTTTTTTATTTTATTTTATTTTTTAAGTTTAGGTTTAGGTATATTTTTTGTTGAGTTTTACTATTATTTTATTTTTTTTCTACTTGATTTTATTTTTTATTTTTAGGTTTAGGTTTAGGTTTTTTATTTTATTTTTTTAGGTTTAGCTTTTAATTTTATTTTAGGTTTATTTTTAGGTTTTATTTTTTAGGTTTGGTTTGGATTTATTTTAAATTTATATTATTTAATTTAATTTAGGTTTAGGTTTAGGTTTAGTTAATTTTAAGTTTAGGTTTTATTTATTTTAGTTTAGTTTATTTTAGTTTAGGTTTAGGTTTATTTTATTTTTATTTTAGGTTTAGGTTTTCTTATTTTAGGGTTTTATTTATTTATTTTTAGGTTTAAGTTTTTATTTAGTTTTTAATTTATTTTATTTTAAGTTTATTTTATTTTAATTTTACATTTAGTTTTATTTTATTAAGATTATTTATACTAAGGTTTATTTTATTATATAGTATAGTTTTCATTTTATTTTATTTTATTTTATTTATTTATTTTTTATTTTATTTTTTTTGTTTAGTTTATGCTTTAATTTAGATTTTTATTTTATTTTATTTTTATTTATTTAGGTTTAGCATTTAATTTATTTTATTTTTTTAGTTTATTTAGTTTAAGTTTAGGTTTTAGGGTTTAGTTTGGGTTTATAGTTAGGGGTTTAATTTAGTTTTTGGATTTAGGGTTAGGTTTAGGGTTTAGGGTTTTTAGTGTTTAAACTTTAGGTTTAGGGTTTTAAGTTTAGTGTTCAAAATTTAGGGTTTATTAGGTTTAAACTTTAATTTTTTAGGTTTAGGTTTAGGTTTAGGGTTTTAGGTTTAGGGTTAGGGATAGGTTTAGGGTTATAGGGTTATTCAGGTTTAGGGTTTTGTGTTTAGTGTTTAGGGTTTTAGTTAAGGTTTAGGGTTTAGGTTTAGGGTTTTAGGTTTAGGGTTAGTTTTAGGTTTAGGGTTTAGGGTTTATTTAGGGTTTAGGGTTTAGGCTTTTTTAAAAAATTAACTAGTAGGTTTAGGTTTATTTAGTTTATTAAGTTATTTTATTGTTTATTTTATTTTATTTTATTTTTTTATTTTTATTTAGTTTGGTTTATTTATTTTAGTTTAAGTATTTTATTTTAGTCTATTTTTTAGGTTTAGGTTTAGGGTTATGTTTATTTTTTTAGTTTAGTTTATTTATTTTATTCTTTAAATTTATTTTTTTTTTTTTAGGTTTAAGTTTAGGTTTTATTTTATTTTTTAGTTTATTTTTTAGGTTTTTATTTTAGGTTTCCTTTTTTTGTTAAGGCTTAGGTTTTTTTTTAGTTTATTTTATTTTATTTAGTTTAGGGTTTAGGTTTAGTTTATTTTATGTTTAGGTTTAGGTTTTATTAATTTGAGATTAGTTTATTTTATTTTAGAGCTTAGGTTTATTTAATTTTGTTTATTTTATTAAGTTTATTCTTTTTTTAGTTTGGGTTTAGGTTTTATTTATATTTATTTTAGGTTTATAGGTTTAGGTTTTATTAGGTTTTTATTTATTTTATTTTAGGTTTATTTATATTTATTTAGGTTTAGTTTGATTTAGTTTAGGGATTTTAGGTTTATTTATTTTTTAAGTTTATGTTTTCTTTTAAGTTTAGTTTTAACTATTTTATTTTATTTTTTTTATATATGTTTTAGATTTATTTTATTTTTTTTTAGTTTGGGTTTTATTTTTATTTTATTAGTTAGGTTTTATTTATTTATTTATTTATTTATTTTATTTTGTTTAGGTTTTAAGTTTTTTTAGGGTTTAGTTTATGGTTTTAGTGTTTAATTTAGGGTTTAGGTTTTAGGGTTAGGGTTTAGGTTAGTGTTTGGGTTAGAGTTTAGGTTAGTTAGTTTAGGTTTTATAATTTGGGGTTTAGGGTTTAGGTTTTAGGGGTTTAGGTTTAGGTTTTAGGGTTTAGGTTAGGTTTAGGGTTTTAGGTTTATAGTTTTGGTTAGGGTTTAGTTATTGGGGTTTTGGGTTTAGGTTTAGTTTAGTTTATTTAGGGTTTTAGTTTAGGTTTAGGTTTAGGTTTAGTTTAGGGTTATTAGGGTTTTAGTTTAGGTTTTAAAAAATTATATAGTTTATTTAGTTTATTTTTTTATTTATTTATTTATTTTATTTTATATTTTAATTTAGATTATTATTTTTTTATTTATGTTTTATTTTTATTTATTTAGTTTGTTTATTTTTTTATTTTTTTTTTAGGTTAGGTTTATTTTTATTTTATATATTTTTTTATTTTAGGTTTAGGTTTTATTTTAGTTTAGGTTTAGGTTTTTTTTTTATTTTTTTTTAGGTTTAGGTTTTAGGTTTTATTTATTTTTTTTTTAGGTTTTATTTAGTTTATGTTTAGCTTTTTTTAGTTTATTTTATTTTATTTAGTTTAGGGTTTAGGATTTTATTTTAAGTTTAGTTTAAGTTTTATTTATTTTAGTTTAGGTTTAGGTTTGTTTTATTTTGTTTATTTTAGGTTTAGGTTTTTTTTAGTTAAAGATTTAGGTTTTATTTATTTATTTTTGTTATTTTATAGGTTTAGATTTTATTTAGTTTTCTTTTATCTTATTTTGTATATTTTAATTTTATGTTAATTTTTTATTTTTAGGTTTTTATTTTATAATTTTATTTTTTAGTTTAGTTTAGGTTTTTATTTATTTTATTTTAGTTTAGCTTTTATTGTTTATTTTATTATATTTTAACCTTTTGGTTTAGGTTAAGGTTAGGTTTAGGTTTTTGTATTCAGTTTTTATTTTATTTTATTTAGGGTTTAGAGTTTAGGGTTTAGGGTTAGTTTTAGGGTTTAATGTTTAGTGTTTAGGGTTTAAGATTTAGGGTTTAGTGTTTTGGGTTTAGGGTTTAGGGTTTAGGGTTTTAGGGTTTAGGGTTTAGCGTTTAGGGTTATAGGTTTAGGGTTGTGAGTTTAGGGTTTAGGGTTTAGGGTTAGTTTTAGGATTTAAGGTTTAGGTTTTAGGGTTTTTTTTTATATTTAGGTTTTATTTATTTTAGTTTAGGTTTAGGTTTACTTTATTTTGTTTATTTTAGGTTTAGTTTTTTTAGTTTAGTGTTTAGGTTTTTTAATTATTTATTTTTAGGTTTAGGTTTTATTTTGTTTTATTTTTTTTTAGGTTTTTATTTTTAATTTTAAATTTAGTTTTATTTATAAGTTTTTTATTTTAGTTTATTTATTTTAGTTTAGTTTTGATTTTTTATTTATTTTGTTTAGTTTAGTTTTATTTTTTATTTTATTTTATTTTTTTAGTTTAGGTTTAAGTTTAGGTTTAGGTTTAGTTTAGGTTTTATTTTATTTTATATTTATTATTTAGGTTTAGGTTTTATTTATTTATTTATTTTAGGTTTATTTAGTTTATGTTTAATTTTTTAGGTTTAGGTTTAGGGTTTAGTGTTTAGGGTTTATTTTTAGGGTTTATATTTATTTAGGGTTTAGTTTTAAGGTTTATGGTTTAGGGTTTAGGGTTTAGGTTTTATTTAGAGTTAGTTTTGGTTAGGTTTTCTTTTTAATTTTTTGTTTATTTTTTTTAAATTTAGTAAACTTTAGGTTGAGGTTTATTTAGTTTATTTTATACTATTTTAATTTTTTTAAATTTTTAATTTTTATTTAGGTTTATTTTCTTTTATTTAGTTTATATATTTGAGTTTAGATTTTTTTTATTTTGTTTGTTTTTTAGTTTAGGTTTAGGTTTTGGTTTTAAATTTTTGTTTAGTTTTATTTTTATTTTATTGTTTAAGTTTAGGTTTTATTTTATTTTTTTTTAAGTTGTTTAGATTTTATTTTTTTATTTTTAGGATTTATGTTTAGTTTAGGTTTAGGTTAGGTTTATTTTAGTTTATTTATTTGTTTAGTTAGGTTTAGTTTAGGTTTATTTATTTTAGGTTTGGTTTTGGTTTATTTTATTTAGTTTATTTTAGTTTAGGTTTAGGTTTATTTTATTTTTTTATTTTAAGTTTTTTTTTAGTTTATGGTTTAGTTTATTTTTTTTATTTATTTTTTTATTTATTTTTTAAGTTTTGCTTTTTATTTTGTTTTATGTTAGGTTTAGTTTTTATTTTATTTAAGTTTTTTTATTTTTTTTAGTTTAGTTTAGGTTTTTACTTATTTTATTTTAGTTTAGTTTTTATTTTCTTAATTTATTTTCTTTTTAGGTTTATGTATTAGTTTAGGTTTTATTTTATTTTATTTATTTATTAATTTTGCTTTATATTTTTAATTATTTTATTTATAGGTTTTATTTAGTTTAGGTTTAAGTTTTTTTTTAGGGATTAGGGTTTAGTTTAAGGTTTAGGTTATAGGGTTTATTTTGGGTTAGTTTAGGGTTTTGAGTTTAGGTTTAGGATTTAAGGATAGGTTTATAAAGTTTAGGGTTTGTTTTGGGTTTAGTATTTTAGGTTTGATTAAGATTTATTAGGTTTAGGGTTTATGGTTTAGGTTTAGGGTTTAGTTTAGAGTTTAGCATTTTAGGGTTTAGGGTTTAGGTTTAGGTTTTTTTTGTTTTTTTTTTTAGGGAAGCCCCATGTAGTATTTTATTACAAAAAGGTTAAGGTCCTTAAAGGTAAACTCAGAATACTCAAAGAGCTACAATTAGTAGTAAATCCCTTATCTAAGTACATCAAGAGTAAAAGAAAGCATAAAACAATCAAAAGATACAAGATGATTAACATAATAAGCTAAAGTAAGATTAAAGCCAATGCTGGAGGATGTGGGTATGCATGATAATCTAGCGGACACACAAAAGAAGGAGAGAGAATCGTGAGAAGGTAGCACCCAGGTTGTTGATATTCTTGTGAGCTTTATTACACGCAAACCTAAGCAAAATCATATCTAAAATATAGGTAATTGTTAGAGGCTGAACAATAAGGAGTCTCATTCAAGAAAATATCATCAATATAGTCATCTTGACATGAGAATACATAAACATAAGTGAGTGAGCCATCTTAGCAGAATCTCATGAATAGCCATATTAGAAAGAATTAGTTTAGCATATAATCCTCCATAAGAAAATTACAGAGGAGACAACTTGCTGAAAGCCTGTTAAATAAGTCAATGAGCCTATAATTAACACATCCCAATCACACAGCTCCAATAGCAGCATGCAGGGCCTCCATTCAGATAATCCAGATCAACAATCAATCCAAAGAACAAGGCGACAAAAGACAACAACATCCAAGATAGGAAGGGACTAAAGCGGCCATAATACCATTCTTGAATAAGCTCATAAAGGCGCACCAATTCGAAGCAACGGTGATCGGTCGAGAAAAATAGAGATAAATTGCAATCGTAAAGCCAACTAGCAACAGCACTAATACAACATTGGAACCCACCATAAAAAAAAATCAACAAGTGAATTGAAATGAGTCTCAACATTAAAATCAGAAAATAACAGCTTAAGATGGCAACATCAAGATAGGAAGATAAAACAAATTGGCCATAAAACTCCTCAATAGTAGACATGGCAATAATAGATAAACAAATAAATAAAACATAAAAAGTTATCTGAAAACAAATCAGATAAATCACCAAAACCCTCACCATTAGGACAACAATGTGAAGCGACTTTAGCATGAGACCACGAAATTCTACAACAAAGAGCCAACGGTGACAAGGTAAAATAAAAAGGTAAATCTCCAAGACAAGAGACAACCAAAAACTAATTAGCTTGCCATGATACCACTCATCGGATAATCAAAATAATAGATACAAGTTTGTAAAAGGATGAAGTAAACGAGCTAAAAGGTAGATCAATGAATTCCAATGATAGGCATAAAATAAAGTAGGTGGTTCAAATCAAAATCTACCAAGCAATGAAACAACTTATAGACTTGTTGACAAAATAATCCAAAGCCCCAGCGTGGGTGGGTATTAATCGACCAACAACAAGGCTTAAACCAACAAGCTATCCAAGATTCCACCCATAAACATATATAAAGAAAGGATAGATAATGAATAGCTCCCCACCATAAGCCTATCCGAGTGACATTTAGAAAAAAATCGGTCGATGTCATGATGCTTTCACCATAACCCAATTACAAGGATAACAATAATAACCGGTGGGTTTAGTAACCCAATTATACATATAAGATAAATCATTAATTAAAGCATAACAAAGAAATGTGCTTCAAGTTGTACATGTTCCAATCATAGCATAGGATGGGAGAGCAACAAGGAAAAGCAACAACATCCAGTGTTAGCATCAAAAACAAAAGAAAAACATAAGAATTTCTTTGGACAAGGAAATCATCCAAAACACATGATAATCCCTTGAAAAACTCCAAACTGATCATGAGCAAGTCGAAAAAAGACTATTGAAAAAATAACACAATTCCCTTCCAAAGAGATATTAGTGTAGAGATGGGATATCCCAATCGACAAAATAAGCAATAAAAAAAATTGCAACTAATAGGTGCTCAATAGCCTAAGAGCAAAAGCAGTAGTAGGTTGCTTTGTCAAATTAAGCCTATTGCCAAGGATATTGTGATCATAATCGCATATAGGATAGACCATTGGTTACATATAAGCGGCAGAAGAGTTGAATGGTCTTGATTTTCATGATCTCCTCAAAGCATGAAGGGTGAAAACAATTCGGTAAAGTCCAACATCAACCCAAATGTTAACAACAAGAAGAAAATGAAACAAAGAGGAGGGTAAACAGTAAGAACCAAAGGAGCGATAACAAGGAAATCCATTCTGGGGGATAGAAGAAGACATCATTACCAAGCGGGAATTTTAAGACAATAAAGGTCCAAAACCGAACTTGCTAAGACGATGCGAGATGGCAAAAAAAAGCGCGGAAAAAGCGGGAGAAGCAGAAAAAATCTGCGGCGGCAGAACAAAGGGATTAAAAAACAAATCAACAAACAAATCAACAAACAACCATGGCGACAAACCTCCAAAACCCAAAAAGTAATTAAGCCCAATCCATTCTAATTACAAGGATTTCGACCAAAATAACCATTAAAAGAGAGTATTACAATTTCTTCCCTTACAGAAAGCATCGAGGTTAGGAATTATATAAAAGGGCGACATTTATGAAGTCCAGCCAACCAACCAAAATCCTTTCACATAAGTGTTGAAACCTTTATGAATTAGGCCTTTAAGGAGGAAAGAGTCCCAATGAATGTAAGCATCGACCAAAGAAATACTATAATCATCAAAATAAAACGCAAGAGATAATGCACACTAATCACGTTTACTAGAAGCAACATAGGTAGTAGCAATGCTCCAAGCCATATTGTCATAGAAAAAGCGGTTAAGAAGTTAGTACTAAAATCTAAGCCCATCAACATATAACTTCCTCCGATGGTTAATTCTCTCGTTTAGAAATGAATGTATCAATGAAATTAAATTCCCAAGTGGGATTTGGTTATATAAAAGTAACAGGTAACACAAAGCTCAACGGGTTCCAATTCAAGATATTGATGTGCATATAGTTCAACATCGCCCATAATATTGTAAATGCCAAAACAAAATTCTTCCAACTAAAGGAGAAGGGGTAAAGGCTCATGGAAAAGAGCACAAGAAAGCAATGATATCTATGAGGAGTATCCATAAAGAACACAAGGAACGAAAACCAAAAAAAGGGAAGGGAGGAGAATTACGAGGTAAGGAAGCCGAGTGTCCAAGTTAACCACAAGTATTTGGGTAATGTAAATTGATCAAAGAAGATGATACTTTCTAATCTCAGATTTGCAAGGTAATCGACACACCTTCCTTCCAAACATGAGTGATGGTAAAATTCGGTTGAGAGAGAAGAGCCCTAGTTTGCTTGAGGAGGTAGTACAAACAAGCGTTGCTCATATTGGTAGAAGTCAAAAGGTCAATCGGTGAAGAGTCCACCTCTATCCAAATATTGAGCCAACCATTTTGAAGATAAATTTCTAGAGCTTTGTGGGCGCCATAAGCTCGATTATAAGGGACAGTCTTTGGAAATAAGGGGATAAGCAAATGCACATAGGACTATACCCTTAGAATCCTGAAAATGCCTCCACAACAGAGCCATTATGAGAGGCAGAGCCATCTTAATTTTAATAATATGATCAAGAGGTTTTCCAAAAAACCATTCTATCATTCGATAGTAAGTTGCGGAAGGTTGAGGCCAGGTTATTGGCTCTGATTTACGACCTTTAAAATGTTTGTGATGAATTAAATTGGCTTTAAACAAGTCACAAATTTTGTTTTAGTTCTAGCTAATCCTCATGTGATTCATACGAATCCCATGATGTTTAGCTTCATTTGGTCCATCCATATGAACCAAATAAGAGTAATGGTGATTATGATTTTAATATGACCTTTAATTGCATTGTCAAAGTAAACTTCAAGAAGTTGATATAAAGTAAAAGAACAATTAAAATTGGTAGTGTTGAATAGATCGTCATACCAAATCCAAATTTTAGAGGCAATAGCCCCATTAACAAAAACATGGTTAACATTCTTAATATGAGAACAACATTGACATTTAGAGGGTAAATAAAACCCTTTACCCCACAACAAAGAGTCCAGAGAATAAAGTTTTTTAGGATACAAGTTAGAGCAGTAAGAAGGGGATATTGTTATTCCAAATTTTGGAGAACACAATAGAAGAATCACAGTGTCTTTAGTGTGAAGCCACACATTTTTAAGGTTGAAATCCCCATTATGAGATAGCTTAAAGATAATCGATCATGATTGTTAGGAGTGATAGGAATATAGTAATCATATTTAAGAAAGTGGAAGGAATAGAATCGATAATCTTACTAGTGTTCCACTTGTGGTTTTGCGAGAATGAATTAATAGCGGAAGTGGAGTGAGTGTAGAGTAAGTCATCAATGGATCCACAACCACTCCAATTGTCTTGCCAAAGAAGGAATTGCAGTTTATGCCCCAAAAATTAAGGATTCATCCCATTTGTGAGAACAAAGTCTTCTCCACAGGAGAATCACGATTTAAAGGGACAAATGAGAGGATGTTTACCACGATATTTAGAAGTCATGAAATTGCCCAAAGACTATTTTTGCTCTAAATTCCACCAAAGTTTGTAGGAGAAGGCATTGATAACTTCTTTGATGGATTTACATCCCGGACCTCCCTCTTCAAGAGTACCACAACTTTTAGACCAAGATGACGGTGCATTCTTTTAGAGGAGGTATTGGTTCCCAGAAAAATTTGTTTAAGAGGCGCTCAATTCTATTGATGGTAGAGTTGGTAGGCATAATGGTTTGAAGAAGGTATATAGGCATGGAATTTAGAGTGCTCTTGATCAAGGTAAAGCCTACCACAAAGAGAGTAAATGAAATTCCCAAAGCCAAAATTTTGTTAGAAATTTTCGATTAGATCATCAAAAGGTGTGATCTTTTTTGGCCTTTAAAAGCGGAGCCCCAAGGTAATTAAGAGGGAGTTGATTTTGCTTAAAATTAGTAATTCGGATATTTGGTTAAGTCTATTAGGAGGAATCTTAGTTGAAGGAATAAAACCATTTTCCTTCATTAAGAAAAAGACCACTAACTTTACCAAAATCATTTAGGAGGTTCTTAATGGTTTTAACATGTTGAAGGGAGCGTTGAAGATAATGAAATCATCAAAGCTAAGATGAAATAGGAAACCTCCATGAGTTTTAAAAGACATATTAGGATTATTAGAAAAGATCGTTAAGGCTCCTTGACGGTATTCAATAGCGATGATAAAGAGAAGGTGATAGTGGGTCACCTTGCCTCAAACCATGGCTAGAAGGAAAGAAACCTATGGACTCACCATTCATGATAACCGAAAACCCGGACATTCGTGATACACCTTTTTTATAATCGGATAAAACTATCGAAAAACCAAACAAATTCAAGATTTGAAAGAAAATCCCATGAGAGATTGTCAAAGGCTTTAGCGATGTCAGTTTGAATAAGATGTTGCCTCCTCTAGAAGGGACATCAATGTCATGAACCACTCTTGAGCAAGAAGAATATTATCGATATTGCTCACGTGTTTAACAAAACCGGTTTGATTTGGGAGGAGAGGAAGCAAAGGGCTGCCTATTATTTATTAATTTAGCAATGAGTTTTGAAAAAGGTGCAAAGACTAATCGCCTAAAATTGCCCAAGATTCGTGATTGTTAGTTTTGGAAATAAGGACAATAGAAGTGCTTGAAAAGTATTTGGGAATAGGATTGCCATCAAAGAAATCAATAACAAGTCGCTTTTAATAAATGGCCAACAATGCGAAGTGGGTCGAGCAGCCGTACAACAAATGAGTTCATGTTCTTAAGAGTATTACTAATCTCCTCTAAGGACACATAGTGAGTAAATGATTATCCTCACCGTTAATCATAGAAGGGATAAGATGGGTGTTTGATAAAGTTCCCAAAGATTAGAATTTAATAAAGTTTGGAAATGATGACGTAATCCTTAATATCATTATCTGTTATCCATTCACCATTAGAGTTCTTAATTTTCTTAATCGAAGTTTAAGGCTTATTACAAATGGCATGAAAATACCGGTGTTTCGTCACCATCGCAATATGTTTGCTGCTTTTGATGCCAATAGGTTTCTTCCATGTTTTGATAATTAACCAAGTTATTCTTGGCAATGTTCAACCTCAAGTTTACTGGGATCTTTGAGACTTTCTTCAAGAGAACAAACCTCTTGTTCCATAGCTTTAAGATTTGTGAAAAGGTTTTAAAAATGTGTTTGTTCCACCAATTGAGATTTTGTTTAAGTTTTGAGCTTAAGCCAAAGACGAGTCATACCTTTAATAATTATCCAGAAAATGGGGCCATCCAATTAGTGAGACATTGGTGAAGTCACTATGTTGGGTCCACATATTTTGAAATCAAAGGAGAGGGAGTAGATTGGGGGGATTTTGAAGGAAATCAAAAGAGGAGCATGGTCGACAAAGTTCTCAAATGCTCAACAATGGTAGTAGCCACCGATTGATCCAAAGAGAATTAAAGAGGGTCCTATCAAGACGCCGCCAAAGTCTAGAGCAATGCGAAGTTAGACCCAAGTGAAACCAATGTCATCGACATTGCAATCAAGGATCATATTTGAGAAGTCCTCCATGGAATGAAGGTTAGAGAACATCCTCCCTTCTTCAACTAGCTATGATAGTATTGAAATCACCTCCAACCAACCGTGGAAGGTTAGAAGGAAGGTAAGTTCCAAAGGATGTTCCTACCATTTTATTACAAGAAGCATAGATAAAAGAGCCAAAAGTCGATAAGTCACCTAAGGAGATTTTGACATTAACCAATTGGTCAAGATCATCAATGATGGAAATGGTGATGGAGTTGTGCCAAAAGCACCAAATTTTATTATTAAGATTGAAGAAGAAATTATGAAAACCAAGGGATCTAATAAAAGCAATCTTAGAAGAATTAATGAAAGGTTCAATAAGAACAAGTAACTTGATATTATGAACACGACAAAGACTCCTAACATGGACAGAAGAGACCCACAACCCTGATATTCCAAATAAGAAAATTAATCATAAGGGGACAACCAAAAGGGAAAAGGAAAAAGAAAGGAAAGAGAGGAGAGAAATGATGACACATTACTTGGGGTGAAGAAGAAGAGAGTGGTTCTAGTGAAGTTATTAGAAAATTTTGCTTTGTAGGTTTTTTGTTTTAACAATTTGAAAGGGTCTATCGTAATCCAAATTATCTCCATCGAAAAGTGATTGATTTTGGGTTCCGTAATAGTAGAAGAATCTATCAATGTTTTAGAAGAGGGGATTTCACCTTCTTGATCAGAGTAGTGTGAGAAATTGGGTTCAATTGATTATCACTAAGGGAAATAGATGGGGAAGTTCTCGCACCATTAATACAAATATCTTTCTCTCAATATATTCAAGCCATAGGGTCATCATTGTTTTGGTCCATTATATGATTCCCATTCAAATTGTTTGGGTGTCCAATATAAGGCTACCATTCAGATTTTAGTAGGATTTAAATGAAGCAAGAGCTATCATGGGAAACCAGATTATTACTAGCGAGGGGGTGAGGTTAGGTAAATTGCCATTGGTATCATCACACCCCTCAATGGCTGTTTAGTACCAAGGTTAGTGTTTTCCACTAGACGGTCGAGGAGGTGTAGGGAGGAGAGGTTTTTTTTGAGTATCTTTAGGCACATATGCTAGAGTATTGGTTTTCCAGTTCCATTAATGGTATTCATATTCTGTGGTAAATTTTTTCTTTGAGATTAGGATGAAGCACAAAGCATTACAGTGATGGTGCGTGAATCTTGCGGTGAGTGCAAAACGAAAATTTTTGAATTCGACTTTTTGACTATATCCAAATTTTTCGGAGCCAATCCAAACCTCTTTGGGATATTTTTTTGTGATGTCTATCTCAATGAGAATACGAGTGACGGATGGCCTAGATCTAGTGGCCGTTGCTTGGTCTATTTGGAGAGGCCTACCAAAAAGGCCATGTGACAAACAAAACTTGATGAGTGACATAATGTATTAGCATGTTAGGAAAAGCAAGCCAAAGAGGGACAATGGGAGATTCCTCTTTGACATCAAGAGGCGACCATTTCAATAGCGCATTTGACAATTATGCACAAAGTAAGAATGATGAGCAAAACCTGAGTAATCTAAATCATTTGAGAGTTGAATAAGAATGTGTGAGGATCGATTACCGATAGAGAAAGTACCGATAATTTTAAACTATGAAAGAAAAGCGAATATTATCAAGAGTTGGGCATCTAAGGAGAATTTACCCACCAAAGTGAACTCGAAGGGCTTAGCAAGTTTCTCAACATCCACGAACACATTCTGGCAATCCACGATAAGATGTCGAAATGAGATTAACCGAAGCATTCGAGCTAGGGATCTTACCAGATAAAGCATCTTTGAATGATTTAACAATAGGTGCATTAACAGGTGCAATCGAATCTAGAAAACCTATAGAGTCAGAGAGCAAAGCGGTCTTGGGCTCGAGGCAGCGGGATTATGAGACCGAGCCTCGCCATTGTTCTAATCAAGGATGTCACATCTGGGGAGCGATCGCCTTCAGTGAGAGAAAAGCCTTATGAGAAGCGACCAATCCAGGGGAACGTAAAATGCAGAGAGGAAGCCTTGAGAGGGAGATAGATGGGGTTTAAGGTTTTTGAAGTTTTTGGGGTTTAGGGTTTAGGTTTGTAAGATTAGGGTTTAGGGTTTAGGGTTAATTTTAGGATTTAGGTTTTTCCTTTCAGGGTTTTTTTAAGGTTTAGGTTTTATTTATTTTAGTTTAGGTTTAGGTTTATTTTATTTTGTTTATTTTAGGTTTAGTTATTTTAGTTTAGTGTTTAAGTTTTTATTTATTTTTAGGTTTATTTTATGTTTTGGTTCTTATTTATTTTTATTTTAGTTCAATTTTTATTTAATTTAGGTTTTTATTTTCAGGTTTATTTGAATTTTTTAGTTTCGTTTAGATTTTTATTTATTTTATTTTAGTTTTGTTTTTTGATTTTGTATTATTTTTATGTTTAGGTCTAGGTTTAGGTTTTAGTATAAGTTTTTTAATTATTTAATTTTATTTAGGTTTAGGTTTATTTATTTATTTTATTTTGATATTTAGTTTAGGTTTAGGTTTTAGGTTTTTTTTTTTAGTATTTAGGTTTAGAGTTTAGGTTAAGTTTAGGGTTTAGATTTTAGGGTTTAGGTTTTATGGTTTAGTTTAGGTGTAAGGTTTAGGTTTAGGGTTTAGGTTAGTTTAGGGTTTAGCGTTTAGGGTTAAGGTTTTTTTTTTAAATTTTGGTTTAATTTTTTTAAATTAGTAAACTAGGTTTGGTTTATTAGTTTATTTTTTTATTTATTTTAGTTTATTTTATTTTTTTTTTTATTTAGGTTTATTTTATTTTATTTAGTTTAGTTTATTTATTTTTTAGGTTTATTTATTTAGTTTAGGTTTTATTTTAGTTTGTTTTTTTTTATTTAAGTTTAGGTTTTGGTTTATTTTTTAGTTTAGTTTTGTTTTTATTTTATTTTTTAGGTTTATGTTTTTATTTTATTTTTTTAGGTTTATGGTTTAGATTTTTAATTTAGGTTTATTTTTAGGATTTATTTTTTAGTTTAGGTTTAGGTTTATTTTTAATTAATTTATTTGTTTAGTGTTTAGGTTTAGGTTTAGGTTTAGTTTATTTTAGGTTTAGGTTTAGGTTTATTTATTCTACTTTAGCTTATTTTAGTTTGGTTTAGGTTTGTTTTAGTTTTATTTTTAGGTTTAGGTTTTTTTTTAGTTTATTAGTTTTTTTAATTTTTATTTATTTTTTTACATTTATTTTAGGTTTAGCTTTATATTTAGTTTTATTTTATTTTATGTTAGGTTTAGTTTTTATTTTATTTAGGTTTTTTTTTTTATTTTTAGTTTAGTTTAGGTTTTATTTATTTTATTTTAGTTTAGTCTTTATTTTTTAATTTATTTTCTTTTTAGGTTTAGGTTCAAATTTAGGTATTAGTTTATGTTTTTATTTTGTTTGATGTTTATTTATTTATTTTATTAATAGGTTTTATTTTTTTTTAGGTTTAGGTTTTTAGCTTTTTAGGAATTAGGGTTTATGGTTTAGGGCTTAGGGTTTAGGTTTTAGGGTTTAGGGTTTAGGGTTAGTTTAGGGTTTAGGGTTTGTTTAGGGTTTAGGGTTTAGGGTTTAGGGTTTAAGGTTTTTAGGCTTTATGGTTGTAGGTTTAGGGTTCAAAGTTTTTGGTTTAGGGTTTGTTTTAGTGTTTAATGTTTAGGGTTTAGAGTTTAAGAATTAGGGTTTAGGGTTTAGAGTTTAAGAATTAGAGTTTAGGGTTTAGGGTTCAGAGTTTAAGTTTTAGGGTTTAGGTTTAGGGTTTAGGGTTTAGGGTTTAGAGTTTTGGGTTAGTTTTAGGATTTAGGATTTAGGTTTCTGGGTTATTTTTTGGTTTAGGTTTTATTTATATTAGTTTAGTTTATTTTAGTTTTAAGTTTAGGTTTATTTTATTTTATTTATTTTAGGTTTAATTTTTTTTTTGTTTAGTGTTTAGGTTTTTTTATTTATTTTTAGGTTTTATTTTTAGGTTTAGGTTCTTGTTTAGTTTTTCTTTTTGTTTAGGGTTATTTTATTTTTATTTTATGTTTAGTTTTTATTTAATTTAGGTTTTATATTTTCAAGTTTACTTCATTTTTTTAGTTTAGTTTAGATTTTTATTTATTTTATTTCAATTTAGTTTTTATTTTTTATTTTATTTTATTTTTATGTTTAGGTTTAGGTTTAGGTTCCAGTTTAAGTTTTTTTATTATTATTTAATTTTATTTAGGTTTAAGTTTTATTTATTTATTTAATTTTTAGGTTTTATTTAGTTTAGGTTTTGGTTTTTAGGTTTTTAGGGTTTATAGTTTAGTGTTTAGGGTTTAGGGATTAGGGTTTAGGGTTTAAGGTTTAGGGTTTTAAGGTTTAGGGTATAGGGTGTTGGGTTATAGGTTTAGTGTTTAGGGTTAGTTTTAGGGTTTAGGGTTTAGGGTTAAGGTTTTTCTAAATTTTTGTTTAGTTTTTTTAAATCAAGTAAAGTCGTAGGTTTTGGTTTATTTAGTTTAGGGTTTTATTTATTTTTGTTTTTTTTATTTAGGTTTATGTTTATTTTTCTTTAGTTTAGTTTATTTATTTTAGGTTTATTTATTTTAGTTTTGGTTTTTTATTATAATTTGTTTTTTTAGGTTTAAGTTTAAGTTTTGGTTTATTTTTTAGTTTAGTTTTATTTTTATATTATTTTTTAGGTTTAGGTTTTTTTAGGTTTAGGGTTTTAATTTATGTTTATTTTAGGTTATTTTTTTAGTTTAAGTTTAGGTTTTTTTAGTTTATTTTATTTGTTTAGGGTTTTTAGGTTTAGGTTTAGGTTTAGTTTTTTAGGTTTAGGTTTAGGTTTTATTTATTCTACTTTAGTTTATTTTAGTTTTGGTTTAGTTTTTTTTTTAATTTATAGTTAGTTTTATTTTTTGTTTATTTTTTAGGTTTAGGTTTTTATTTTGTTTTTATTTGATTTTATGTTAGGTTTAGTTTTTATTTTATTTAGGTTTTTTATGTTTTAGTTTAGTTTAGGTTTTTATTTATTTTATTTTAATAAGTTTATATTTTCTAAATTTATTTTCTTTTTAGGTTTTTGTTTAGGTTTTAGTTCAGGTTTTTATTTTATTTGAATTTTTTATATTATTTTGTTAGGTTTTTTTTATTTATTTTATTTTAGGTTTAGTTTAGTTTAGGTTTAGGTTTTAGCTTTTAGGATTAAGGTTTAGGTTTTAAGGTTTAAGGTTTAGGGTTTAAGGTTTTAAGGGTTTAAGTTTAGGGTTTAGGATTTAGTGTTTAGGGTTTAATGTTTAGGGTTTAGGTTTTAAGTTTAGGGTTCAGGTTAGGGTTTAGGGTTTAGGGTGATGGTTTTTCTAAATTTTTGTTTAATTTTTTTAAATCAAGTAAACTCGTAGGTTTTGGTTTATTTAGTTTTGTTTTTTATTTATTTTTGTTTTTTTATTTAGGTTTATGTTTATTTTTCTTTAGTTTAATTTATTTATTTTAGGTTTATTTATTTTAGTTTTGGTTTTTTATTATAATTTGATTTTTTAGGTTTAAGTTTAAGTTTTGGTTTATTTTTTAGTTTAGTTTTATTTTATTTTATTTTTTAGGTTTAGGTTTTTTTTAAGGTTTAGGCTTGAGATTTTTAATTTATGTTTATTTTTAGGATTTATTTTTTAGTTTAAGTTTAGGTTTATTTTTAGTTTATTTTATTTGTTTAGGGTTTAGGTTTAGGTTTAGGTTTAGGTTTAGGTTTAGGTTTTATTTATTCTACTTTAGTTTATTTTAGTTTTGGTTTAGAGTTTTTTTTAATTTATAGTTAGTTTTATTTTTTATTTATTTTTTATTTATTTTTTAGGTTTAGGTTTTTATTTTGTTTTTATTTGATTTTATGTTAGGTTTAGTTTTTATTTTATTTAGGTTTTTTATTTTTTAGTTTAGTTTAGGTTTTATTTATTTTATTTTTAATAAGTTTATATTTTTTAAATTTATTTTCTTTTAGGTTTGGTTTAGGTTTTAGTTAGGTTTTTATTTTATTTTAATTTTTATATTATTTTGGTTAGCTTTTTATTTTTATTTTATTCATAGGTTTTAGTTTAGTTTAGGTTTTGGTTTTATCTTTTTTTTTTAGGGATTAGGTTTTGGTTTTAGGTTTAGGTTTAGGGTTTAGGTTTTAAGATTTAAGTTTAGGGTTTATTTAGTGTTTAGGGTTTAATGTTTAGGTTTAGGTTTTAAGTTTAGGGTTGGTTTGGTTTTTTTTTTAATAGAGAACAAATTGATTCAACATTTCTTCTTTTGATATGATCAACCAAGTAACATCAAGTTTTCTAAGACTTAGCTGACATAGATCAAAATGAGGATGCATAGAGCAAATCAAAACCTTAGATAACTAGAATCGTCTTCTATAAAGACACATTTCCATAAGCTTGGATATTTATTTTTTAGTTTCTCCGGTTCCCATTAGAAACACCAGACCTCTCAGTATCGACCATCATATCCTCGATCTCTCCCTGCCACCACAGCTATAACCTCTGTCACTCCTCGCCTTAACCATTTACCACCTCCATATCCACAAGCACCTCCATACCATTATGATAAGGCCTTTGCTTTGCCTCCATCGATTTAGACTGATGGTTGTATTTATGTTCTTCTTTCAAGGTTTTGGCCATTCTTAGGGTTTAGGTTTATGTTTAGGTTTATTAGATTTTAGGGTTTAGCTTTATTTTTTAATTTATTTAGTTACTATAGCTTTAGGTTTAGGATTTAGGGTTTAGGATTTAGGGTTAGGGTTTAGGGTTTAGGGTTTAGAGTTTAGGGTGTAGGGTTTTTTTATTACCATAAAAGTAAAAGTACAATGTCCTTAAAAGGGGTAAAGCTTAGAAATCTACCGTTCATAGACCTACAAGAAACCTAAAGAGCTAAACCCCCATCTAATTACACTAGAAGAAGAAAAGAAAACAAAAGAGCAAAAACAACAGCTAAAAAGTATAAGAGTGAAAGGATACAGAGTAAAACTAAAATACAACATGAAAATAGAAAAAGGTTGAGTCAGTAGTAGTTCATGATTCTTTTGAGAAAGGAAGATAAGCAAGATCCACAACAACAACACTAGGGATGACTAAGAAATGAATAGTCTCTGAGTTCCAACAGAAAAGAAATCTGAAAAATACCAAGGCAAAGTCAAAGCTAAAAGAATAAGGATTAAGAGAGTAAAAGGGAGAGAGCTAAGAGAAGGTGCTCAGTTAAGATCATCTCAAGGGGTAACAATACATATGAGCATCCAAACTTCATAAAGAAGGGTTATAATCATATATAAAGCTACCAACTAGAGAGAGGAGGTGAGTAACACAAAGCCATCATTGCCAGCATACTTCATATATTTAGCCAACCCACCAAACAAAACACACAATAGAATAGGATAAAAAGAACCAGTTTAGGATCATTGGGCAAGCTAATGAAATGAGAGAACCACCCCAGCACCAACTTACCTGATACAAGCCAACATCCAAGCCCAGCATAAATAAAAGTGGGCTAAAGACAGCCACCAATCACTAGAAACCAAAATTCCAATTCAGAAGGATCAACAAAGGATTGGTCAGCACACCAAAAGGTTCCAACAAATTATCCAAGAAGAAGAAAATCCAACAAACGAGCGACCAACCAAGATTCCAAAGTTTAAAGTCCTCCAACCAAAGCAACTAAGTAAAACATCCATGGGGTCCACAGGAATAGCCCATCATTAGTAACCAATAAAGGAAGGACCCTAGTAGCCAAGGGAAAGCAAAAAGAATAACTAAAAAACCTTTGAACAGAGAGACACTCAACCGATTAGGCCGTTTGCCAACCACCACAGTAAAACCCAAGTCAATGTAAAACCACATGACCATCGAGCCAAGATCACCCAAGATAGCCAAGAAAACAACCACTAAAATACCAACAACTATTAACCCATAATAATTCAAATGTGAATAACAATGGTTAACCTCCATCAAGGTTGTAGCCTCGCTCTCCTCTCACCTCCATAACTACCACTACTCCAACCACCACCTCCAAATCCACCAACACCTCCAGATCCCCAACCACTACTGTCATAACCTCTGCCTCCGCCACCACCTTCGCCTCCACCGTGAGATCTAGATTGAGCCTGGTTGGCCATGATGTTCCTACCATTAGGGTTCTGCCCATTCTTAGGGTTTAGGTTTAGGTTTATTAGGTTTTAGGGTTTAGGTTTATTTTTTTAATTTATTTAGTTTCTTTAGGTTTAGGTTTAGGGTTTGGAGTTTAGGGTTTAGGGTTTTTTTTTAACTCAAATGATTCCATAACAAATAAGAAATTACCAAATCAAATAAGGCATTATCCTTTAATAACTAATAAAATAGGATAAAATAAAATGCAATTTAAAAATGTACAAAAGTAGTATTTAAAAAAATGATTTAACTCCCAAAGATAATAAAATTTGATTTTATAGAAGGCCAATAAAGATTTGTCGAACAAGCTAAAACCCATATCATCATTTGATTTCTCAGCAGGATCTTCCTTCTTCTCTTTCACTGAAGCAATAGGAGTGGTAAAAGCATGAGGTGCAACAGCCACATTAAATTTACTAGGATCTTTTAAATACTGCTTAACCTTATTGGCCTACGGGTATGTGTAATCAGTGGCAATCATGATGGTGAGGACATTCTTGTAAGCGTTGATGAGCATGTGGGGTGCTGCAGCAAGGTTGGGATAAGAGAGGGCTAGTGAGAGAGAAGTGATCATTAAAAGGCCCATCGAAAACTTCTCGATGAGATCATCTTCAGTGAACTCAAGCACCTCAGAATTGAACACGGAACCATCATGATACACAGACAGGATGACAATTCCATACGAGAATGTCCTAATCCCCAGCTTAGCGAGGAGAGAAGCCTTTGAGGATCCCACCTTATTGCCTTTTTATATAGCTCAACCGGGGTAATAATTTCCACAATACCCTTTTTAATCTTACTTGTGATGTTGAGAACTTAGAAGAAAGAAATCTGTGAAGGATCCAGACCAATGTTGACTTGAGGAACCACAACATTAATAGGTGCAACAAGATCAACACGGGCAACAACACCAACTTTATATTTCAAAACCTCTTCGTTGACTTCTTAAGATCGCCTTTTGTAAAAATTAGCTCAACCGGTGTTTAGGGTTTATGGTTTAGGGTTTATACTTTTAGGGTTTATGTTTTTAGGGCTTAGGGTTTAGGGTTTAGGGTTTACAGTTTAAGGTTAGGGTTTAAGGTTTAGGGTGTTTTAAGGTTTAGGCTAAACCTTAGGGTTTAAGGTTTAGGTTTGTAGGTTTAGTATTGTAGGTTTAGGGTTTAGGGCTTAGATTTTAGGGTTTAGGATTTTTTTTTAAAGTTAAACAAATTGGTAGGTTTAGGTTTATTTAGTTTATTTTTTATTTATTTTAATTTATTTTATATTTTATTTTTACTTAAGTTTATTTTTTATTTTTATTTAGTTTAGTTTATTAATTTTAGGTTTATTTATTTTTAGTTTAGTGTTTTTATTTTACTTTATTTTTTATGTTTAGGTTTTTTTTAGGTTAAGGTTGAGGTTTTTATTTTATTTTTTTAGGTTTAGGTTTTAGGTTTATTATGTAGGTTTTATATTTCAATTTAGATTTAGGTTTATTTTTAGTTTATTTTATTTTATTTAGTTCAGGTTTAGGTTTAGTTTATTTCAGGTTTAGGTTTAGGTTTATTTCTTTAGGTTAGTTTATTTTAGTTTAGGTTTAGGTTTATTTTATTTTTTATTTTTTGGTTTAGTTTTTTTTAGTTTGATTTAGGTTTTATTTTTATTTTTATTTTGATTTATTTTAGCTTTAGGTTTTATTTAGTTTTATTTTATTTTATTTTAGGTTTATTTTATTTTTATTTTACGTTAAGTTTTATTTTATTTAGGTTTTATTCTTAGGTTTATTTTATTTTTTAGTTTAATTTAAGTTTATACTTATTTTATTTTGATTTATTTTTATTTTTTATTTCATTTTAATTTTAGATTTAGGTTTAAGTTTTAATTAATGCTTTTGTTTTATTTTATTTTATTTAAGTTCAAGTTTTTTATTTATTTTATTTTTTAGGTTTTATTTATTTTAGGTTTTATTTATTTTAGGTTTTGGTTTTTAGGTTGTTAGGGTTAGGGTTTAGGGCTTATGGTTTAGGGTTTAGGGTTTAGGGTTCTAGAGTTTAGGGTTTTAGGGTTTATGGTTTAGGGTTTAGGGTTTAGTGTTTAGGCTTTAGGGTTTAGTGTTTAGAGTTTAGGGTTTAGGGTTTAGGGATTAATGATTAGGGATTAGGGTTCAGGGCTTGAGGTTTAGGGTTTTAGGGTATAAGGTTTAGGTTTTAGGGTTGTAGGTTGGGAATAAAGTTAGGGTTTGTCTATTATTTATTTTTTATTTTTATTTTTAGGTTTTACGGTTTAGGGTTTTATGTTTAAGGATTAGGTTTTTTTTAAATTAAGTAAACTGGTAAGTTTAGGTTTCTTTAGTTTATTTTTTTTATATATTTAATTTATTTCATATTTTATTTCTATTTAGGATTATTTTTTTATTTAGTTTAGTTTATTGATTTTTTGTTTGTTTATTTATTATTTAGGTTATTATTTTATTTTTGGTTTAGTTTAGGTTTTAGTTTAGTTTTATTTTATTTTATTTTTTAGGTTTAGGTTTTATTTTTATTTTTTTAGGTTTAGGATTAGGTTTTATTTTATTTTTTTTTTAGGTTTAGGTTTTAGGTTTTTATTTTAGGATTATTTTTAAGTTTTGTTTTTTGTTTAGGTTTAAGCTAACTTTTAGTTTAATTTATTTTATTTAGTTTAGGTTTAGGTTTAAGTTTAGTTTAATTTAGGTTTAGGTTTAGGTTTTATTTATTTTAGTTTAGTTTATTTTTAGTTTAGGTTTAGTTTAATTTATTTTTGTTTAATTTGTTTTATTTTTAGGTTTAGTTTTTTTTAGTTTAGGGTTTAGGTTTGTTTTTTTATTTATTTTTTAGGTTTAGGTTTTCATTTAGTTTTTACTTTATTTTATTTTAGGTTTATTTTATTTTTTATGTTTAGTTTTTATTTTATTTAGGATTTTTATGCTTAAGTTTATTTTATTTTATTTAGTTTTGTTTAGGTTTTACTTAATTTAATTTAGTTTATTTTATTTATTTATTTTATGTAGGTTTATTTATTTTAGATTTTTTATTTTATTAGGTTAGGTTTTTATTTATTTATTTTTTGGTTTTATTTAGTTTAGGTTTAGGTTTTAGGTTTTTTTAGGGTTTAGGGTTTATGGTTTAGGGTTTAGGGTTTTGGGTTTAGGGTTTGTTTAGGGTTTAGGTTTATTTAGGGTTTAAGTTTAGGGTTTAAGGTTTAGGTTATAGGGTTATAGGTTTAGGGTTTAGGGTTAAGGTTTTTTTTTATTATTTTTTTAGGCTTTAGAGTTTAGGGTTTAGGTTTTAGGTTTAGGGTTTAGGGTTTAGGGTTTAGGGTTTAGGTTTTTTTAAATTAAGTAAACCGATAGGTTTAGGTTTCTTTAGTTTATTATTTTATTTATTTAGTTTATTTCATATTTTATTTTATTTAGGATTATTTTTTTTTAGTTTAGTATATTAATTTTGGTTTATTTATTTATTATTTAGGTTATTTACTTTATTTTTTAGTTTAAGGTTAGGTTTAGTTTAGTTTTATTTTATTTTTTATTTTTTAGGTTTAGGTTTTATTTTATTTTTAGGTTTAGGATTAGGTTTTATTTTATTTTTTTTTTTTTTAGGTTTAGGTTTTAAGTGTTTATTTTAGGTTTATTTTTAGGGTTTGTTTTGTTTAGGTTTAGGTTTATTTTTAGTTTATTTTATTTTATTTAGTTTTGGTTTAGATTTAGGTTTAGTTTATTTTAGGTTTAGATTTTGGTTTTATTTATTTTAGTTTAGTTTATTTTAGTTTAGGTTTAAGTTTAATTTGTTTTTATTTTAGGTTAAGTTTTTTTTTAGTTTAGGGTTTAGGAGTTGTTTTTTTATTTATTTTTTAGGTTTAGGTTTTCATTTAGTTTTACTTTATTTTATTTTGGGTTTATTTTATTTTTTATAGTTTTATTTTTTTAGGTTTTTTATGCTTAGGTTTATTTTATTTTATTTAGTTTTGTTTAGGTTTTTACTTAATTTAATTTAGTTTATTTTATTTATTTATTTTATGTATAGGTTTTTATTTTATTTTAGATTTTTATTTTATTTAGGTTGAGGTTTTTTATTTATTTTATTTATTGGTTTTATTTAGTTTAGGTTTAGGTTTTTAGGTTTTTAGGGTTTAGGGTTTATGGTTTAGGGTTTAGGGTTTTGGGATTTAGGGTTTAGGGTTTAGGGTTTAGGTTTAGGGTTTAGAGTTTTTAGGGTTTAGGTTTAGGTTTAGGGTTTAGGTTTAGGGTTTAGGGTTAAGGTTGTTATTATTTTTAGGTTTAGGTTTAGGGTTTAGGTTTTAGGTTTAGGGTTTAGGGTTTAGGTTTTTTTTAATTAAGTACCAGTAGGTTTAGGTTTCTTTAGTTTATTATTTTATTTATTTAGTTTATTTCATATTTTATTTCTATTTAGGATTATTTTTTTATTTAGTTTAGTTTATTAATTTTTGGTTTATTTATTTATTATTTAGGGTTATTATTGTACTTTATTTTTCTGGTTTAAGGTTAGGTTTTAGTTTAGTTTTATTTTTATTTTATTTTTTAGGTTTAGGTTTTATTTTCTATTTTTAGGTTTAGGATTAGGTTTTTATTTTATTTTTTTAGGTTTAAGTTTTAGGGGTTTATTTTAGGTTTATTTTTAGGGTTTGTTTTTTGTTTAGGTTTAGGTTTATTTTTAGTTTATTTTATTTTATTTAGTTTTGGTTTAGATTTAGGTTTCATTTATTTTAGGTTTAGATTTAGGTTTTATTTATTTTAGTTTAGTTTATTTTAGTTTAGGTTTAAGTTTAATTTATTTTGTTTAATTTGTTTTTATTTTTGGTTTAGTTTTTTTTTAGTTTAGGGTTTAGGTTTTGTTTTTTATTTATTTTTAAGGTTTAGGTTTTCATTTAGTTTTTACTTTATTTTATTTTAGGTTTATTTTATTTTTTATGTTTAGTTTTTATTTTTCTTAGGTTTTCTATGCTTAGGTTTATTTTATTTTATTTAGTTTTGTTTAGGTTTTAATTTATTTAGTTTATTTTATTTATTTATTTTATGTATAGGTTTTATTTTATTTTAGATTTTGTTTTTTATTAGGTTAGGTTTTTTATTTATTTTATTTTTAGGTTTTATTTAGTTTAGGTTTAGGTTTTAGGTTTTTAGGGTTTAGGGTTTATGGTTTAGGGTTTAGGGTTTTGGGGTTTAGGGTTTGGGGTTTAGGGTTTAGGGTTTAGGGTTTAGGGTTTAGGGTTTAGAGTTTTGGCGTTTAAGGTTTAGGTTATAGGGTTGTAGGTTTAGGGTTAGGGTTAAGGTTTTTTTATTATTATTTTTTTAGGCTTTAGAGTTTAGGGTTTAGGTTTTAGGTTTAGGGTTCAAGTTTTAGTTTAGGGTTTAAGGTTTTTGGGTTTTTTTTTATAGAGAACAAATTCATATTCAACATTTCTTCTTTTCGATTTCATCAACTAAGTAACACACCAAGTTCTCTAGGAAACAAGCGATGACATAGATCAAAATGAGCATAGAGAAAATAAAAACCCAAAAATAACTTCAACCATCTAATGTGAACACAGTTCCATAAGCGGGATGGATGCCATTCTTCAATTTCTCTAGTTATCAGAACCACCCTTCTTAAGTAGGGGATCCATCATATCTCAATCTCCCTCCGGCACCAGTAACCTATGTTGCTCCTCCCGTCCATTACCACCATTTACCACCTCCATATCCAGGACCTCCATCCCCCCACCATGATAATCGCCTCGCCTTAGACTAGATTTATCAGCTTTGGTTGATGGTGATGTTCTTGCAGTCAAGGTTTTGACCATTTTTAGGGTTTAGGTTTATTAAGTTTTTAGGTTTGCATTTATTTTTTAAATTTATTTAGTTACTTTAGGAATAAATTTAGGGTTTGGGGTTTAGGGTTTAGGGTTTAAGGTTTAGAGTTTTTATAAAAAAAACTCAAATGATTTTATAACAAACAAGAAATTACCAAATCAAAGAAAACATTATCCTCTATGAACTAATAAAATAGGATAAAATATAATGCAATTCAAAAATTCATAAAAATAGTATTTCACAAAATGATTTAACTCCAGAGTTAATGTAATTTGATTTTATAGAAGTCCAACAAAGCTTAGTCAAACAAGATAAAAACCATATCATCATCGATTCTCAGGCTCTTCCTTCTTCTCTTCCACAATAGCGGTAGTAGATAGCGGCAGTTTAAGTGCAAGAGACACAATAAATTTACTAAGATCCTTCAAATACTCCTTAAACTTCTCGGCCCACACGTATGTCTAATCAGCTACAATTATGATGGTGAGGACATTCTTGTAAGCATTGATGAACATGTGGGGCACTACAGCAAGGGTGGGATAAGAGAGGCCTAGTGAGAGAGAAGTCATCATTGAAAGGACTGCCGAAAACTTGTTTATGAGATCATCTTCACTGAGGTCAAGCACCTAACAACCATCATAAAACATAGATTGAATAAGGCCTTAAGAGAATGGCCTAATGCCTTAATGAGAGTAGCCTGAGGATCCCACCTTGCCTTTTTAATTAGCACAACTGGGGTGATAATTTCAACATTTTATGTTGATCTTTGTTGGGATGTTGAGAACTTGGAAAAAAAGTTTGTGAAGGATCCAGACCAATGTTGCTTGGAGGAACCACAACATCAATAAATGATAAGACCAACACAGGCCCACATACTTCACAACCTCTTCAGACTTCTTTAAGATCACCTTTCATAAAAATCAGCTCAATCGGGGTTTAGGGTTTAGGGTATATTATGGTTTAAGATGTTAGGGTTTAGGGTTTAAGGTTTATAGTTTAGGAATTTTTTTTTGCTTTAGGTTTAGAATTTTTTTAGGCTTTAGGGTTTGATTTATGGATTAGGATTGTAGGTTTAGTGTTGTAGGTTTAGGGTTTAGGGTTAGTTTTAGAGTTTACGATTTAGGATATAGGGATTAGGGTTTTTTTTTGAAAATAAAGTAAATCGATAGGTTTAGGTTTATTTAGTTTATTTAATATTTATTTTAGTTTATTTTATTTTTTGGTATTATTTAGGTTTTTTATTTAGTTTAGTTTATTTATTTTAGGCTTATTTATTTTAGTTTAGGTTTTTTATTTTAGTTTATTTTTTAAGTTTAGGTTTAGGTTTAGGTTTTGTTTTTAGTTGAGTTTTATTTTTATTTTATTTTTTAGGTTTATGTTTTATTTTTTATTTTAGGTTTAGGTTTAGGCTTTTATTTAATTTTTTTAGGTTTAGGTTTTAAGTTTTTATTTTAACTTTATTTTTTAGTTTAGGTTTAGGTTTAATTTTAGTTTATTTTATTTTATTTACTTTAGGTTTAGGTTTAGGTTTAATTTATTTTAGGATTAGGTTTAGGTTTTATTTATCATAGGTTAGTTTATTTTAGTTTTGGTTTAGGTTTATATTATTATCTATTTTATTTTTTTTTTTTTTATGTTTAGTTTTTTTTTAGTTTAGAGTTTAGGTTTTATTTTTTATTTATTTTTTTAGGTTTATTTTATGTTTAGGTTTTATTTAGTTTTATTTTATTTTATTTTAAGTTTTTTATTTTCATTTTACATTTAGTTTTTATTTTATTTAGGTCTTTTATTCTTAGGTTTAATTTATTTCTTTTAGTTTAGTTTAGGTTTTTATTTATTTTATTTTAGTTTAACTTTATTTTTTTAATTCATTTTCTTTTTAGATATAGGTTTAGGTTTCAGTTTAGGATTTTGTTTTATTCCTATTTTATTTTATTTATTTTTAGATTTTTAATTTATTTTATTTTTATGTTTTATTTAGTTTAGGTTTAGGTTTTTAGGTTTTTAGTGTTTAGGGTTTAGGGTTTTGCGTTAGTTTTAAGTTTTAGGGTTTAGTCTTAATGTTTTATTTATTTATTTATTTTTTGTTTTCATTTAAGGTTTAGGGTTTTTTAGTGTTTAGGGTTTAGGGTTTAGGGTTTATGGTTGTAGGTTTAGGGTTTAGGGTTTTAGGGTTAGTTTTAGGGTTTAGGGTTTAGGGTTTAGGGTTTAGGATTTAGGGTTTAGGGTTTAGTGTTTAAGGTTTAGACCTTTTTTAGATTAAGTAAACCGATAGGTTAAGGTTATTTAGTTTATTTTTTATTCATTTTAGTTCATTTTATTTTATTTTTATTTAGACTTCTTTGTTATTTTTATTTTTTTAGTTTATTTATTTTAAGTTTATTTTTTTTAGTTTAAGTTTCTTATTTTAGTCTATTTTTAGATCTAAGTTTAGGCTTATGTTTACTTTTTAGTTTAGTTTTATTTTAAGTTATTTTTAGGTTTAGGTTTTTTTATTTTTAGAGGTTAGGTTTAGGTTTTGGTTTTATTTTATTTTTTTAGGTTTAAGTTTTAGGTTTTTATTTTAGCTTTATTTTTAGGTTTTATATTTTATTTTAGGTTTATGTTTATTTTTAGTTTATTTTATTTTATTTAGTTTAGGGTTCAGGTTTAGTTTATTTTAGGTTTTGGTTTAGGTTTTAATTATTTTAGTTTAGTTTATTTTAGTTTAGGTTAATGTTTATTTTTTATTTAGGATTAGATTTTTAGTTTAGTTTTGGTTTTATTTTTTTATTTATTTTAGGTTTTATTTAAGTTTATTTTTAGTTTTAAGTTTTATTTAGTTTTATTTTATTTTATATTAGGTTTATTTTATTTTATTTTACATTTAGTTTTATTTTATCTAGGTTTTTATGTTTAGTTTATTTATTTTGTATTTTTGTTTAGGTTTTTAAGTTATTTTTATTTATTTTATTTTATTTCTGTGATAAGCCTGGGTCAGTTTAATTTTAATAGGTTTTATTTTATTATATTTTTATTAATTAGGCCTTTTATATTATCTTTAAGATCTTATTAGTTCAGGTTTGGCCTTGTGGCCTAGGGCCCAGGTCAGTAGGCTATGGAGCCCAGTGGCCTAGGGTTTGGCCTTGGGGTTTAGGCCCAGTCCCATGGCTCAGTGGCCTAGGGCCTAGGGTCTTCAGCTCAGGGCCTTTTGGGCCTTTGGATTTAGTTTTGGGGCTCAGCCTGGGTCATATATTTTATATTTTTTATTAGTATTCAGTGGTTTTTTTTTGGTTCAAGTAGGGGCCACTTTTAAGGCCTAGGGTAGTGTAGGATCAGGATTAGGTTTTAGGTTTTAAAATAACAACCTGTTTAGTTATTTATTTAGTTTATTTTATCTGTTTTAGTTTTATTTTATTTATATTTGGTTTTTATTTTTATTTTATTTAGTTTGGTATCCATTTTATTTTAGGTTTTATTTTAGTTGTTTTATGGTTATTTAGTTTATTTTTTAATTTTAGTTTAGTTTATTTTATTTTATTTTATTGTGGTTTCTATTTTATTTTTTTTTATTTTACTTTATATTTTATTTTATTTTTTAGGTTTTGTTTAGGTTTTATTTTTGGTTTATTTTAGTTATTTTTTTAGTTTAGGTTTAGGTTTATTTATTTTATTTTATTAGTTTAGGTTTATTTAGGTTTTATTTTGGTTTATTTTTGTTTTATTTATTTTAGTATTTTATTTTATTTTATGCCAGTTTAGTTTAGGTTTATTTTATTTTATTTTATTTTAAGTTTAGGTTTTTTTTTATTATTTTTTTATTTATTTTTTTATGTTTATGAATTTTTTATTTTTTAGTAGGTTTTTTATTTTATTTATTATTTAGGTTTATTTTATTAATTATTTTAGTTTTTTTATTTTATTTTGGTCTAATTTTAGGTTTTATTTTTATTTTAATTTATAGTTTTATTTATTATATTTAGTTTTATTTTTATTTTATTATTTTAATTTTGGATTTTAGGTTTTATTTTTATTTTATTTTATTTATTTAATTAGGTTTAGATTTTTTTTATTTATTTTATTTTACATTTTATAGTTCATAGGTTAGTTTAGGGTGAGGGTTTAGTAGGGCCCAGGTTTTGGGTTGGATTAGATGTGGCCCAGCTCAGTAGTGGAGTAGGTTGGGTTATGGCCCAGGTTTAGTTCAGTGGATTATTAGGCTCAGTAGGCCCAGTTTTAGTGGTTTAGAGCAAAGAGTTATATAGGTATTTATATTTTATTTAGTTTATTTTTTTGGTTTTATTTTAGTTTTATTAGTAAGTGCTATTTAGTATTATTTTTATTTAGGTTTATTATCTTTATTTTTTTATTTATCTTTAGGTTTATTTAGGTTATTTTTTTATAGCTCAGGTTTTAGTTTATTTTATCTAGTAGTTCTTATTTATTTAGTATTTATATCTTAGTTTTAATAAGTGCAGGCCCAGGATCATCTTATCTTGTTAGTTTTTTAGTCAGGTTTTATTTTATATTTAGGTTTATATAGGGCCTGTGGCTCAGTTCAGTTGTTTAGGGTCAGGGCCAGACAGTGGCCCAGGGCCCAGGGCCTCAGGCTCAGTGAGCCTGCCTAGGGCCTATTTAGGGCCCAGGCCCAGCCCAGGTTTCAGGGCTTTAGTAGCATTGGCTCAGGTTGGCTCAGTCCATGTCATCAAGAGCTCAGTGGCTCAGGGTTAGGGTCAGGTTTGGGGTTAGTTTGGGCCTAGGATTCAGGTCATTAGGGTTAGGTGAGCCTTTCTTTTATTTTTTTATTAGAGCCTAGGCCTAGTTTTAGGTGCCTAGATTTGGCTAGGTCCAGCCTAGAGCCTATGGTATTTTAGTTATTATTTTTTTATATTTAGGTTATTTTTATAGTTGGTTTATCTATTAGTATTTATCTTTTAGATTATTTAGTTGATTTTATAGTTTATTTATGTTTATTTTTTATTTTATTTATTTATTTTTAATTTATGTAAGTATGGTTTTATTTTATTTTTTAAGTAGTGATTTTTTATTTTTTAGGTATTTTTAGGTTTATTTTTTTTTTAGGTTAGGTTTTAGTTAATTTTATTTTATTTAGTTTTTTTTTTAGGTTTATAAATTTTAGTTTTATTTATTTTATTTAGGTTTATTTTATTTATTATGTTTATTTTAGGTTTATTTTTTATTTTAGTTTATTTATTATTTATTTTAGTTTGTTTTAGGTTTATTTTTTTAGTTTAGGTTATTTAGTTTATTTTTTTATTTAGTTTATTTATTTTATTTTTACGTTTAGTTTTATGTTAATTAGATTTTTATTTTTAGGCTTTATTTTATTTTTAGTTTAGTTTTAGGTTTTATTTATTTTATTTTAGTATTTTTATTTATTTTATTTTTTTTAAATTTATTTTATTATTTATTTATTTAGTTTTTTAGGTTTTTTTAATTTATTTATTTAATTTAGTAGTTTATTTATTTTATCTATTTATTTAGTTTAGCTTTATTTAGTTTTATTTTAGCTCTTTCTTTTATTTTATTTAGTTTAAGTTTTAGTTTTGATCTTTAGTTTATTTATTTATTTTATTTATTTTAGGTTTTTTATTTTATCTTTTAGGTTTAGGTCAGTTTAAGTATTTAGTAGTTTTGGGTATGTTATTTGTTCTCAGGTTAGATTCTTTTCCTAGTTATGGTATAGAGTTTAGGGTTTATTTAGTTTATTTTATTTTTAGTTTGGTGGGGCCTAGTATCAGTCCCATTATTTGGTCAGGCCTAGTATTTGGCTCAGTGGTTTATCAGTTTTATCTAGTGGTCATCAAGTTTGGTTTTGGTTTTTTAGTTCTGGTCAGTTCATGGCCTAGGGCTCAGTGGCTAGGTTATTTGGGCCTAGGTTAGGGCTCAGTAGGCCTTTGGCTCAGTGGCCTGGGTTGGGGTTTGCCAGCCTGGTATCAGGGGTCAGCTCAGCCTGGCCTAGGGTCTGGGCCCAGGGCTCATGGCTCAGGTGGGTTTTTTTACATTCATTTTAGTTTGTTAAGTTTTAGTTTAATTTTATTTAGTATTTATTTTTTATTTATTTATTTTAGTTAGATTTATTTAGGTCATTTTATATTTTATTTTAATTTTAAAGATATTAGGATCATTTAGTAGTTATTATTTTATTTAGTTTATTTTATTTATTTTAGGTTTAGGTTTTAGGTATTTTTAGGTTTTAATTAGGTTTATGTTTAGTTTTTATTTTATTAGTTTATTTTTAAGAGTTAGTTTATTTTAGTTAGTTTATTTTTTATTTTTTTATTTATTTAGTTTTGGTTTTATTTATTTTATTTTTATTTAAGTTTTAGGTTTTTTTTTTAAGTTTAGGGTTATTTATTTTTATTATTTTATGTTTTATTTTGGTTTTATTATTTAGTTTAGGTTTTATTTAGTTTTTTTTTAGTTTATTTTATTTTATTTTTTTTAGGTTTTGTTTGGTTTAAGATTTTATTTTTTTTATTTTATATTTTATTTTATTTATTTTAGGTTTAGATTTTTATTTATTTTATTTACTTTATTTTAGTTTATTTATTTTTTATTTATTTTTAGTTATTTTATTTTAGGTTATATTTTTTTTTAGTTTATTTTTATTTATTTTATTTTAGTTTAGTTTTATTTTATTTTTCTTTGGTTTATGTTAGGTTTTGTTTAGTTTTATTATTTATTTATCTTTTATTATCTAATTTTAATCCATTTATTAGTGGCTTAGTATGATTTGAAGGTAGTCTATGAGGGTCTAGGGCCTAGTGGCTCAGGTATTAAGCACAAGTCTTAGGGTTGTTTTCAAGATTTATGGTCAGAGTTAGGTAGTGGTTGGTTAGCCAGTGGTTATATTTGTTGGAGGGCTCATGGTAGGATTAGTTAGTGCCAGGGCCTCATCAGGGCTCAGGTTGGTTGGCTCAGTGGCTCATGGCTTTACCATGGGTATTATGCTCATTTTGTGGTATAGTGATTTCAGTTAGGTTTTATTTTATATTTATTATTTTTATTTTTTTAAATTAAAGATTTTATTTATTTAGATATTTTATTTATTTTAGTTTATTTTTTATTTTGATTTAGTATTTTTATTTTCATTTGGCTTAGTTTATTTATTTTAAGTTCATTTATTTTAGTAGTTTTATTTTAGTTTTTATTTTAGGTTTAGGTCTGGGTTTAGTTTTTAGTTTAGTTTTATTTATTTTATTTTTTTATTTATTTTTTCTTTATTTTAGTTTAGTTTATGTTTTATTTTATCTTTTAGGTTTAGTTTGGTTTTTATTTGTGGTTTATTTTAGGTTTTATTTTATGCCTAGGTTTTATTTTTAGTTTATTTTATTTTATTTATTAGGTTTAGGTCATAGTTTATTTTAGTTAGTTTATTTATTTTTAGTTTTTATTTAGTTTATTTTTTACTATTTTTATTTAGTATAGTTTTGTTTTGTTTAGTATTGGTTTTATTTTTTTATTTATTTTAGTTTTATTTTATTTTATTATTTAGTTTAGGTTTTTATTTAATTTTATTTTATCTTTTTTATTTAGGGTTTTTTTTAGTTTAGTTTAGCTTTTATTTATTTTATTTTATAGTTTTATTTTATCATATTTCTTTGAGGTTTTTTTATTTTATGTTTTAGTTTATGTTTTATTTTATTTTGGTTTATTTTTTTAATTATTTTATTTTAGGTTTTAATTAGTTTAGTGGTTTTTTTTTTATCTTATTTGTTTATTTTAGTCTTGGGTTTAGATTTTATTAGAGTTTAGGTTTATATTTTAAGCTAGGTTTTAGTTTAGTGTTCTTTAATTTAGGGTTTAGGTTTTTCTTTTTTTCTTTTTAACAGAGAATAAATGTGATTCAACATTTGTTCTTTGTTTATTTAGTTTATTTTTTTATTTTATTTATGTTTAATTTTATTTTATTTATTTTAGTTTATTTTATTTAGATTTTATTTATTAGTTAGTTTTTTATTTATTTTTATTTTAGGTTTATGTTTAAGTTTATTTTTAGTTGAGTTTTATTTTTTTTATTTTTATTTTCTTTTATTTTAGTATTTAGGTTTTATTTCATTTTTTTTAGGTTATTTTATTTTTTTTATTTAGGTTATTTTTGGTTTATTTTTCTTAGTTTTAGGTTTTATATTTTAGTTTATTTTATTTTATTTTAGTTTAGGGTTTAGTTTAGTTTATTTTAGGTTTATTTATTTATTTTTAGTTTTAATTTATCTTTAGTTTAGGTTTATTTTTTTATTTTTTTTATTTTTTATTTTAAGTTTAGATTTTTCTTATTTAGTTTAGGTTTTATTTTGGTTTTTTTTATGTTTAGGTTTTATTTTAGTTTTTATTTTTATTTTAGTTTCTTTAAGTTTATTTTATTTTTATTTTACATTTAGTTTTTTTATTTATTTATGTTTTATTCCATGTTATTTTAATTTAGTATTTAGGTATTTATTAGTTATTTTATCTTTTAATAGTCCAGATCATGTTTAATAGGTTTATATTTTATTTTTTTTTAATTATATTTAACAGTAATGTATAAAATTATCAATAATAATAATATAGAATGGTTATAATTTAGATCTTTTTAGTTAGGAATAAAGATATATATTTATTTATGATTTTTTAAATATAGTGTATATCATAATATCATAGTTAATTTTTTTAGGGTCATTTTTATAGTGGTATATTCTTATCATAAGATTTTTATGATTTTTTATATTATTTTTATATTTTTTTAATGATTTGGTATATTAGGATTTTTCAATTATTATGATTTTTGTGGAAATAGTTTTATTATGTTATTTATTTAGTCATTTTTATTTATAGATGTAGTTATTTTATGATTTAGGTTTATTTTAGATATAATAGGAGGTTATTTTTTTTTAGATTAGGTTATTTTATTTTTATTTAGATTTGTTTATTATTAGGTTTATTTTAGTAGTTAGGTTATTTATTATTTAGTAGATATTTTTATTTATTAGGTAGTTAGGTTTATGTTTATTTTATTTTATTTTTTGTTTATTTTTTTATTTGGGTTTAGTTTATTTATTTTTAAGGTTTATGGTTTTATTTTGGTCATTTGTGGTTTTTTTAAATTGTGTGGGGTTTATTAATTTAGGTTTAATTTAGTCTTTTAAGGCTTAAGGTTTAGGGTTTTGGATTTTATTTTATTTATGATTTAATGTTAAGTTTTTTTAGGGTTCAAGTTTTAGTTAGGTTTGGTTTTGTTTTTTTTTTTGTTTTAATAGAGAACAAATTCAGATTCAATATTTGATTTCTCAACCAAGTAACACACCAAGTTTTCTAAGACATTTGGGACATATAAAAAATTAGCACATGAGTAAATAAAAAACCCTAAATAACTAGAACCTTCTCTACTAGAGACACATTTCCATAACCAAGAGATGGATCAACCGTTTTTGTTTTTTCTAGTTCCAATCTAACCACCCTCTAAGAAGTGGATCCACCATCATATCCCGATTTGTACCTCCACCACCACCATGGTCGAACCTCTATTGCCCTCCCACCTCCATGACCAATGCTTAACCACCACCTCCATATCCACCAAAGACCTCCGATCCCCACCACCACTAGATAATGCCACCTCACCTTCTCCACCGAGATCTAGACTGCTGATCAAGTGATGTTCCTACCATGGTTCTCGCCATTCTTAGGATTTAGGTTTAATTTTTCATTTATTTAGTTACTTTAGGTTTAGGTTAGGGTTTAGGGTTTATGCTTTTTTAGGGCTTAGGGTTTAAGGTTATGGTTTAGGGTTTACTCATGGTTTAGGGTTTAGTTTTTGAAGGTTTAGGTTTGGGGGTTTAGATTTAAAGTTATTATTTTTTAAAATTAAGCAAACCAATAGATTAGTTTATTTAGTTTATTGAATTTATTTTATATTTATTTTAATTTATTTTAATTTTTATTTAGTTTAGTTTATTTATTTTAGTTTAGGTTTTTTATTTTAGTTTTTTTAAGTTTAGGTTTAGGTTGAGGTTTATTTTTTAGTTCAATTTATTTTTATTTTATTTTTTATGTTTCGATTTTATTTTTTATCTTTATTATTTATTTATATCCTAAGAGCCTAATCGTATCCAAGCCACACATTAAAGCATCAATCATTTAAGGAATAATGGAAAGCATCCAATCCTAATGCATAATTCAAACATAATATGAAACAATTATATAAACTATCATAAAAGAATAAAAGGTGATGGATGTATAACCCAAGAGAGAAAAGATTGGTAGCCGAGCTCTACCCTTATACAATTTGGAATATAAAAGAGTAATTATAATTGTATTAAATGCTATTGGGGTCTTCTTTCTTCTTATCTCCATTTCTGATTTTGGTTCCTTCTTTGATTTGAATGGTGCTTGCTTCAAAGGCATCACAGGCCACCCCAAGATAAAGCATTGCCACTACTCATCCAATCATAGTACTAATTAATTCCTATTACAAATTACATTTATGTGGGAAAAGTAAATCTAACTATACCTATTAAATAGAGGTTAGCTAAATATACATATAATTTGTATTTATAATTTTGTCTTAGCACCCTACACATGGCTAAATAAGTCCATGTGTCCTAACTTGGATTATGCTTAAGGATTTAAGCAACCTACAAAAAAAGCATTCACATTTATTTTTAAGCATCCCTTAAGCATATTCCCCTGCAGAAACATGATTAGGCTAATATTGGCCTATCATCCAGTCTATGAAGCATACATCCTAACATCCAATCTAAAATAATACATCATAGAATAAAACATGCATCACATCATACACTGTCCTAACTTAGAGCTAGATGTGGTGACTTGGTGTACGTTTAATACATCAAATGATCGAGTTGACTTTGTTTGACCCAATTTATGATAATTGATCAACTTAGGGTGATCAACAATCATGATGGGAGTTTATGATTGGATTTGTTCAATCCAATTTGGGTAGGATTAGAACTTGGCTCAAATAGGTCAAATTGGCCACTTTGGGTCAAGTGGACAAATTTAGTTGGATTGAGTTTGGGATGAGTTTGATTTAGTTGAGTTTATATATGGATTTAGGATTGATATATAAATTCAATTGTAATTGGCTTGGGTTCAAATGAGTTTTGGTTCATTTGAACATTTTAAGTCAAAAGGGTTAAGTTTGGTTTGACTTGGGTTGATTTTAGTTTGGCTTTATGATTGTGGATTTCATTTATATTTGTGAATATTATTGAAGGTATGATTTATTCATTAGAAAATCAATTGAATTTAAGTTTAGGAATGAAGGAATATGGCTTAGAGTTGGGTCATGTGGCTTAGGTTTAGATTTTGATTTAGTTTGATTTAGTTTTGATGATTTAAATGTATATTTCATTTAAATTTGTGAAGATGATTGAAAACATGATTGATTTGTGAGAAAATCAATTGAATTTGACTTGATTTGGATTAAGATTTGGCTAACTCCATGGGATAGGTCATATGGCTTAGGAAGGGTTTTAATTTAATTTGATTTAGTTTTATTTAGTTTTGATCATTTAAATGTAGATTTGATTTATATTTGGGAAGATGATTGAAGATATAAATTGATTATGAGAAAATCAATTGATTTTGTATTGATTTAGATTAAGATTTGGCTAAGTCCATGGGATAGGTCATATAGCTTAAGAAGGGTTTCAAGTTTGGATTTGATCATGGGCTTCAATCATTTGGTTTTAGAATTTTGGTTTGGATTTGGATTTGAATTTGAAGTTTGAATTGAACTTGAGGTTTGGTTTGAGAAGTTGAACATGGATTGGATTTAGGTTGTCTGGTAGGTGGATTATCCTAATCCCTAAGGCATAACCTAATTCTATGGTTAACCCTTCTAAGTCTTTAGGATTATTTTAAGTGTTTTCCTAATTGTTAGAAATGTCTTATGACTAGGGAAGTCTTAGTGTCTACAAGACTCCTAAGTCTAAGATGGGAAGATTGAATTCGCATTCTAAAAGTGAGGTCAACACCTTAGGCTCCATAGTGTTGCCCTTAGAGATAAATGAAGATCAAGCCAAGTTTCACATTATAGACTCAAATACATCTTTCAATGCTTTTTGGGAGACCATGGATACATGAGAACCATAGTTCCATCCTTTCTACATCGTGTATGAAGTTCGTGAGAGGTGATCAATGTCAAAGGAGATCTCAAGCCATTTATAGTTCATGAGGTCGCATATATGAGGATGCGCTTACTACCCTCAAAATTAACAAGTCTATTCTCATAAACTTGGCCAAAGTTTAAAATAAAAGAAAATAAAAAAGAAAAGAGAGAAAGAGAAAAGAAAAAAGAGAAAGATAAAATGAAAATGAAAATAAAAGGGAGAGGAAATAGACTTGGAGGAGGAAGTGGAGCTGACATTAGATTTCACCCACCGTTCATTACTATTCAACATATATGGGGAAGAGGCCAGTTCAAAGGTGTTCTTAGGGGTGGAAAACCACTTTATTGGCCACCCAATAGAAGATATATCCTAGCTATCAGGAATACACCTACTATCCATATAGACTTAGAATCTAGTTCAGATGAGTCTTATATGGTTAGCACAGCTCTTCTCAATAGTAGATTCCCTTAGAGGTGACACTTGAGCTATAGATGAATATCGGCTCCAAAGCAAAGCATAAGTGTATCAAAGTCTATATGTGAAATAGTTAGGCATTGGGAACCTTAGCTCTAACCCCACTTTCCTCTAAAAAAAGCGAGGGTTTGTAGTAAAGAAGCCTCTAAGTCATCCACAGGTGTGAAAACTCAGAAGTTTTTCTGGGAGCATCATCCTCAAGTCAAGAAGTTGATGTAGAACTTGAGGATGATTCATATAAAGATTTAATAGAATTATCTTTTGATTAGTACTTGCTTTGTGTTCATAATTTAGCAAAGAAAGGGTTAATCCCACATACTTGGTCAAAGCATAGGTCAGACTACTTTGAAAGAATATGGAAGAATAATGCAAAAGCTCTCAATCAAGACTGACTAGGATTCGATATGGGTCCAATGATTATGTTGATTAGTCATCACCAATCATTTGGAATCGATAGTTCTTTTAAATCACATTAACTCATATGAGGAGCATTAGAACTTTTGATGATCCAGATGACTTTGAACTCAAAGATGCATTGCCAGAGTTTGAAGAAGAGATCAAGTCAACCATTGATGAGCGCAAAGAAATCAACTTAGGAATTGAAGAAGATTCACGCTCGACATACATTAGTTCTTTGTTGGATGATATTGAAACCAATGACTTAGTTAGGTTATTAACTAAGTTTAAGGACTACTTTGCATGGAGTTATGAAGAGATTCATGGATTTGCTCTTGACATAGCGGTCTATAAACTAGCAATAGAGCCTATTGCTAATCGTATCAAGCAAGCTCCTAGACGCATGCGATTAGACATAGAACAATAGGTTATTTATGAAGTCAAGAAACTGAAAGATGATGGCTTCATCCGAGAAGAAAAATATCTTACCTGGTTAGCCAGCATCGTCCTAATTACGAAAAAGATTGGCCTCATCTCATGTAGTATTCTCTTTCATGGATGGCTCATCTGGATATAACTAAATAAAGATGACACCTGAAGATGAAATAAACAGTTCTTTTAGAACCCCGATCAGAATCTATTATAAGATCATGCCTTTCAGCCTTAAAAATATCGATGCTACATACCAGCAGGCTATGATTCAAATCTTTGACGAACTCATTCATCATCAAGTTGAGTGTTATGTCGATGATCTCATGGTTAAAAGTAGAGAAAATGAAGACCATCTCTTTGACTTGAGAGTAGTTTTCGAACATTTAAGATAATTTAACCACAAAATGAACCTCCTTATGTGTGCATTTGGAGTAGCTTTAGGGAAATTCCTTTGGTTTATTATCCGACACCAGGGAATAAAAATTGATTCGGAGAAGAATAAAGAGATATTAGAAATGCCACTCTCTAAAAGTTTAACTCAACTCAGATCTTGTAAGGGTGGTTGCCTTATCTAAGATGCTTTATATCCAACCTATCGAAAAGATGTCAACCATTCTCAACACTTGCTAAAAGGATGCCAAGTTCAAGTGGGATGATAAGTGTGAGCATACCTTAGAAGACATCAAGCATTAGCTGATGACGCTGCTAGTTCTAGCAGACCCTATCCCGTGCAAGTCGCTCATACTTTACACTGCTGTGTTAGACGACTCACTTGGTGCTTTGTTAAACCAAGCAAAAGCCAAAGGGAAGGAAAACACACTCTACTACCTCAGTCATTGTCTAATCTCTGTTGAGGCTAATTATCCACTCATTGAGAAATATTGCTTAGCTTTAATCTTTGCATCCCAAAAGCTACATCGCTACATGCTTCCTCATAAGGTGAACTTAATCTCTAGGATCACCTATATCTCATGACACTGATGCTATCCAGATGGTTGGCATAATGGACCATGATCCTCTCGCAGTTTGGTGTTACCTTCGTACCCCTCTGCATGATGAAAGGAAAAGCACTAGAAGATTTGTTAGCAGCACACTCACTTCATAATGACTCTCTCTCCCCGATGAAGAAATCATTAACTTATGGGATGCAAGCATTCACCACTGGGAGATGTACTTCTGAAAGAGTAGAAGAACCACAATCTACAATTCCAGGAATGGTAGGAGTAAGAATTGTTCTCTTAACAATAGACCACGATGTGATGAGATTCTCATATCAGCTGTCCAATCCTTGCATGGACAATGAAGCTAAATATGAGGCTCTGATTGCCAATCTAGAGTTATTCATTACTCTAAGCATCCATAATATCAACATCTTGGATTCTCGATTTATCAACCAAAATTGTTGGATCCTATAAGGTTATAAAACCCAACCTCCATTACTACCATAAGTATACCATGGAGTTGTTGGCCCAAATCCCAGAGGTTACCATTTATAAGATTCCTCGAGGAGAGAACATCATAGTGTATTCTTTTGCCAAGCTTGCCAAAGGGTTGGCATGTTTGGATGATTAGTCGATATTAATAAAGGTCCAAAATAGACAAGTCTTATCCTTTATTGATATTAAACTCATCAAAAAGTACTCTCTTGAAGGGTAGGTTGCCATACTAAGAAGGATGATGAGTTAGATTGGAGGCATCCATTCATGGATTACCTAAGTAAAGGCAAACTACCTCAAGAGAAGTCCCAAACCCATTAGATAGAGCAAAGAGCACTTTCCTGAACTCTTATGGATGGTGTCTTGTACCGGCGGTCCTTCAATCATATGTGGTTACGTTGTTTAGACAAGCACAAAGCTAATAAGATCATGATAGAGATACACTCATGATTTTGTGGAGCTAATTAATCTCGAAGATGAGCAAAGATCAAGAGACTAGATACTACTAGCTCAATGATCAAAGATTGCATGGATACGGCAAGGTGATGCCACCAATGTCAAATACACGGTGTAGACCTACACCAACCACCCAACATTCTACATCCTACATTAGCCTCATGGATATTCAAGTGTTGGGGTACCGACATAGTGGGTTCGATTGATCCTCCTTCTTCTAAAGGTCATCGATTCCTCTTAGTTGCTACTGACTACTTTCTAAATGTGGGAATGAGATTCTACTCAAAGGGGTAACAACTCAGCATGTGCTCCAGGTTCTTAGGAATCATATCATATATAGGTTCGGAGAGCCTCGATGAATTATATCTGATAATGGTATTACATTCAAGAGCACTGAGATCAACTTTTCTCGGAGATACAACATAGAATAGAATTTTGGTGTTTCTTCTTGGTGTGTGCCATGAATTTGGACAAATTATTCATCTCAACATTCAAAATAACATTTTTGTGAGTTTTGACCCAATGTGTTATAACAAAAGTAAAACATACTAAAATGTACAATAACATTTAGTAACACGCCACCACATTCATATATATGTGAAGTTATATTGTTATGTACATTATATTTTAATATGCTTTCATATAATATATTATCTTCCATTACACCTTAAAATGAATCACTTTAAAGAAACAATTTATAAAATTTGGTTAAAAATGAACATTTATTTTGGATGCAAAATTCCATTCTTTTGATTAAATGACACACCATAGCGTATCCCCAATGATTTTCTCTAAAGTTTACCTTAAATTTGACCAAATCCCATCATCTTAACCTATAAATCAATATCTTTATGAATTATACCAGTATAGACTCTACTACATCACACTATAACAAACTAAAATATGCTAAACAATAAGTAGTAATACATAATAGTATGCCATAATGCATGGTGCTACACTATGTTATAGCATCCTATATTATAATACATTATAGCATATTATATTATACTTTATTTGATATCAAGGGATTTCTTAAGATAACAAAACATAAAATTAGTCTAAATAATAAAAAATTTTATATTTTATTTTTATCACTTACATGTTTTAAATTGAAACAATATATTATGATGCCATACTCTACCTATTATGAATTTGGCCAAATTCCACCATTTTAAAGTCTAAATCAACATTTTTATAAGTAATGCTAGTGTAGGCTCGACTGCATGATTGTAAAATACTAAAAGAATTTAAAATGCACAGAACAATATATTATGATATATGATGCTATACTATGCTATAACATATAATATTTATTTTGAACATAAAATCTTACTTTTTAGACTACAAGTGGTGTAGCACATCCTTGGTACTCAACCTAATTCCCGCTTTAAATTTAAGAAATTTCATCATCTGATTATTAAATCAATATTTTTATGATTTATATTAATATAGACTATAAGGCACAATACCATAATATACAAAAACATTTTAAAATATCTTATAACATCCAAAACACATCAGTACATACTCAAATATATGATGCTACATTATACTATAATATATAGTATTATAATATAATTTAGGGTTAAGGTTTAGGGTATTCAAATCTCTAATAGTCAAGGGAAAGTCTCTTGAAGACAATTCTTTTAGCTACCAAAACTATGTTAAGATTAGGTCATTCTTTGGATCTACTACTAATGACATCTTTATTCAAGGTTTAGGGCTTAGGGTTTAGGGTTAGGATTTAGGGTTAATTTCGTTTTTAAGTTTAAGGTTAGTTTAAAGTTTATGGTTTAAGGTTAGCTTTAGGTTTAGGGCATGGGGCTTAGTGTTTAGGGTTTAGGGTTGTAGGTTTTAGGGTTTAGGGTTTAAGGTTTAGGATTTTATGGTTTAAGTTTAAGGTTTAGTATTTAGGATTTTTAAGGTTTAGGGTTTAAGGTTTAGGGTTAGGTTTTAGGCTTAGGGTTTAAGTTTTAGTTTAGGGTTTAGGGTTTAGAGTTTAGTGATTATTTTAATAGAAAACAAATTCAGATTCAACATTTCTTCTTTTTGATTTCATCAACCAAGTAGCACCCCAAGTTTTCTAAGACACCAGCGATGACATATATAAAAGATGAGCACCCTTAAAGCAAATCAAAAACCCTAGATTAGTAGAACCATCTCTACTATGAAGGTAGTTCCATAAGTAGGAGATCAAATCAATCATTCTTTAGTTTCTCTAATTCCCATCAGAACCGCCCCTGCCTCTCGAGTAGCAGGATCTGCCATTATATCCCTGATCTCTCTCTCCACCACCACCACGCCTATAACCTCCTTTGCTCTTCCCGCCTCCATAACCACTTTCGCTACCACCTCAATATGCACCATCCACCCCAATAACCAAACTTGTTCATGGTTTGTGGTTAGCAGGGTTTAGATTGTGTTGGGTTTAGGTTTAGGGTTGATGGTTTTAGGGCTGAGGGTTTAGGGTTTAGGGTTTAGGGTTTTAGGTTTTAGGGTTTAGGGTTTAGGGTTTTAGGGTTTGGGGTTTAGGGTTTAGGATTTAAGGTTTAGGGTTTAGGATTTAGGGTTTAGGGTTTACGATTGTAGGTTTAGGGTTGTAGGTTTAGGGTTTAAGGATTAGGGTTTATGATTTAAGGTTTAGGATTTTTTTTAAATTAAGTAAAGAGGTTGGTTTAGGTTTATTTAGTTTATTAAGCTTAATTTAATTTATTTGAGTTTATTTTTTTTAATTTTTATTTAGGTTTATTTTTATTTTTATTTAGTTTAGTTTATTTATTTTAAGTTTATTTATTTTAGTTTAGGTGTTTTTTATTTTACTTTATTGTTGTGGTTTATGTTTATTTTTTAGTTGAGTTTTATTTTTATTTTATTTTTTAGGTTGAGGTTTTATTTTTATTTGTAGTTTTAGGTTTTGGTTTTAGGTTTAGGTTTTAGGTTTTTATTTTAAGTTTGTTTTTTGGTTTTATTTTTTAGTTTAGGTTTAGGTTTATTTTTAATTTATTTTGTTTTATTTAGTTTAGGTTTAGGTTTAGGTTTAGTTTATTTTAGGCTTAGGTTTAGGTTTTATTTATTTTAGTTTAGCTTATTTTAGTTTATATTATTTTTATTTTATGTTTAGGATTAAGTTTTTTTTTAGTTTAGGGTTTAGGTTTTATTTTCTATTTATTTTTGGGTTTATGTTTTAGGTTTAAATTTTTATTTAGTTTTCATTTTATTTTATTTTAGGTTTATTTTATTTTTATTTTAAGTTTAGTCTTTATTTTATTTAGGTTTTTTTTATTCTTATGTTAGTTTTATTTTTTATTTAGTTTAGATTTTTATTTATTTTATTTGTTTATTTAATTTTATATTTTATTTTATTTTTAGGCTTAGGTTTAGGTTTTATTTTAGGTTTTTCTTTTATTTTATTTATTTATTTTTATTTAGGTTTAGGTTTATTTATTTATTTTATTTTAAGGTTGTATTTAGTTTAGGTTTAAGTTTTTAGGATTTTAGGGTTAGGGTTTGGGATTTAGGGTTTGGGGTTTAGGGTTTGGGGTTTAGTGTTTAGGGTTTAGGGTTTAGGTTTTAGGGTTTTAGGGCTTATGGTTTAGGGTTTTGGGTTTAGGGTTTATGGTTTAATGTTTATGCTTTAGGGTTTATGATTTTGAGGGTATTAGGGTTTAGGGTTTAGGGTTTAGGTTTAGTTAGTTTAGAGTTTAGTTAGTTTAATATTTAGGTTTAAACTTTAGGTTTAGTTTTAGGTTTAGGTTTAGGTTAGTTCATACTTTAGGGTTTAGGTTTTAAGTTTAGGGTTTATTGGGTTTAGGATTTAGGTTTAGGGTTTTAGCTTAGGTTTAGGTTTAGTTTTAGGTTTAGGGTTTAGGTATAGGTTAGTTTAGGGTTAGGTTTAAGTTAGTTTAAGGTTTAGGTTTAGGGTTAAGGTTAGTTTAGGATTTAGGTTTTATGTGTTTTTTATTTATTTAAATAAAGTAAACTTGTAGGTTTAAGTTTATTTAATTTTTTTTATTAATTTTAGCTTATTTTATTTTTTATTTTTATTTAGGTTTATTTTTAATTTTTATTTAGTTTAGTTTATTTATTTTAGGTGTATTTATTTTAGTTTAGGTTTTGTATTTTAATTTATTTTTAGGTTTAGGTTTAGGTTTATGCTTATTTTTTAGATTAGTTTTATTTTTTAGGTTTAAGTTTTATTTTTTTAATTTTTGGTTTAGGATTAGGTTTTCATTTTATTTTTTTAGGTTTAGGTCTAAGGTTTTTATTTTAGGTTTATTTTAACATTATTTTGTTTAGGTTTAGGTTTATTTTTAGTTTATTTTATTTTATTTAGTTCAGGGTTTAGGTTTATTTTATTTTAGGTTTTGGTTTAAGTTTTATTTATTTTAGTTTAGGTTTAGTTTATTTTATTTTATTTATTTTAGGTTTATGTTTTTCTTTTTAGGTTGGGATTTAGGTTTTATTTTTTACTTATTTTTAGGTTTTATTTTTAGGTTTATTTTTTAGGTTTAGGTTTTCATTTAATTTTATTTTTTTATTTTTATTTTATGTTTAGTTTTATTTTATTTAGGTTTTTAATTTTTAGGTTTTTTTTTAATTTTTAGTTTAGTTTAGGTATTTATTTATTTTATTTTTTAGTTTTTTTTATTTGTTTTATTTTTTACATTTAGGTTTAGGTTTAGGTCATAGTTTAGTTTTTATTTTATTTTATTTTTATTTTATTTAGGTTTAGTTTTTTAATTATTTTATTTTTAGGTTTCATTTAGCTTAGGTTTAGGTTTTTATGTTTTTAGGGTTTAGGGTTTATAGTTTAGAGTTTGTGGTTTTGGGTTTAGGGTTTAGGGTTGTAGGTTTTAGGTTTTAGGATTTAGGGTGTAGGGTTTAGGGTTTAGTGTTTGTGGTTTAGGGTTTAAGGTTTTGGTTGAGGGTTTATGGTATAAGGTTTATGGTTTTAAGATTTAGGGTTTAGGATTTAGGGTTTAGGCTTTAGGGTTTATGGTTAGTTTTAGGGTTTAGGGTTTAGGGTTAGGATCTTTTTTATTTTTTTATTATTTTTCATTAATTTTCTTTAAATTAAGTAAACTGATAGGTCTAGGTTTATTAGTTCATTTAGTTTATTTATCTTTATTTTTTTAGTTTATTTAATTTTAATTTTTTTATTTAGGTTTCCTTTTACTTATATTTAGTTTAATTTATTTATTTTAGTTTAACTTTTTTTTTAGTTTTTTTAGGTTTAGGTTTAGGTTGTGGTTTATTTTTTAGTTTAGTTTTTTTTTAGGTTTAAGTTTTATTTTTTATTTTTAGGTTTAGGTTTAGGTTTTCTTTTATTTTTTTTAGGTTTAAGGTTTAGGTTTTTATCTTATGTTTAATTATAAGTTTTATTTTTTAGTTTAGTTTAGGTTTATTTTTAGTTTATTTTATTTTATTTAGGGTTTAGGTTAAGGTTATTTCAGGTTTAGGTTTAGGTTTTATTTATTTTAGTTTAGTTTAGTTTAGTTTAGTTTAGGTTTAGGTTTATTTTATTTTTATTATAGTTTTAAGTTTTTTTTAGTTTAGGGATTAGGTTTTATTTGTTATTTATTTTTTAGGTTTTATTTTTAGGTTTATTATTAAGGTTTAGGTTTTTCTATTTATTTAGTTTAGGTTTAGGTTTTTAGGTTTTTAGGGTTTAGGGTTTAGAGTGTAGGGTTTAGGGTTGTAGGTTTTAGGGTTTTGGGATTAGGGTTTAAGGTTAAGGGTTTACGGTTTAGGGTTTGGGATTTTACGGTTTACGATATTTCAGTTTGGGCTTTAGGGTTTAGGCTTTTAGGTTTAGGGTTTAGGGTTAGTTTTATGTTTAAGGTTTAGGTTTTAGTTTAGGGTTTAGGGTTTTTTGGTTTTTTTTAAGAGAGAACAAATTTAGATTCAACATTTCCTCTTTTTGATTTCATCAACCAAGTAACACACCAAGTTTTCTAAGACACCTGGCAAACAAACAAAAAATGAGCACCCATAGAGCAAATCAAAAACCCTAGATAATTAGAACCGTCTCTACTATAAAGGCACAGTTCAATAAGCAACAGATCGGATCGGTCATTCTTTAGTTTCTCTATTTCCTATCAGAACATCCCTGACATCTTGAGTAGCGGGATCCACCATCATATCCGTGATCCCTCCCTTCGCCACCACCATAGTTGTAACCTCCGATGCTCCTCCCCTCAGCAACCATGCTCATACCATCTCCATATTCACCAACACTTCTAGATCCCCACCACCACTTTGCAATAGCATTTGCCTCCGCCTCCAACTTGAGATCTAGACTAAGCCTAGTTGATAGTGATGTTGCTGCCGTCAATGTTCTGCCATTCTCATGATTTAGGTTTATTAGGTTTTAGGGTTTAATTTTATTTTTAAATTTATTTAGTTACTTTAGGTTTAGGTTTAGGGCTTAACGATTAGAGTTTAGGGTTTAAGGTTTAGGTTTTAGAGTTTTAGGATTTATGCTGTTGGGGTTTAGGGTTTAGGGTTAGGGTTTACAGTTTACGATTTTATGATTTAAAGGTTTATGGTTTAGGATTTAGGGTTTAGGGTTTAGGTTTAGGGTTTAGGTTTTAGTGTTTATGGTTTAGGTTTAGGTTTTAGGGTTTAGGGTTAGGGTTTAGTAGGTTTATAGTTATTAGTTTAGTTTATATTTTAGGCTTTAGGATTTAGGATTTTAGTTTTAGGTTTATGATTATGATTAGTTTATGGTTTAGGGTTTAAGGTTTAGGTTTTAGCTTTTTTTAGTTTATTTTCTTACTTATTTTGGCTTATTTTATTTTTGATTCTTATTTAGGTTTATTCTTTAGTTTTATTTAGTTTAGTTTATATATTTTAAATTTTTTTATTTGTATTTATGTTTTTTATTTTAGTTTATTTTTTATGTTTAGGTTTAGGTTTATGTTTATTTTTTAGTTTATTTTTATTTTTTAGTTTATTTTTATTTTTATTTTATTTTCAAGCTTTTAGTTTTACTTTTTATTTTTAGGTTTAGGTTTAGTCTTTATTTTATTTTTTAGGTTTAGGTTTTAGGTATTTATTTTAGGTTTATTTTTAAGTTTTATTTTTTAGTTTAGGTTTATGTTTATTTTTAGATTATTTTATTTTATTAAGATTAGGGTTTAGTTTAGTTTATTTTAGGTTTAGGTTTAGGTTTTATTTATTTTAGTTTTGTTTATTTTAGGTTTAGGTTTATTTTATTGTTTATTTTAGATTTAGTTTTTTTTTTTTAGTTTAAGGTTTAAGTTTTATTTTTTTTATTTAGGTTTTTTTAGGTTTAAGTTTTTATTTAGTTTTTATTTTATTTTATTTTAAGTTTATTTTATTTTTATTTATGTTTAATTTTTATTTTATTTAGGCTTTTTATTTTTAGGTTCATTTTATTTTTTAGTTTAGTTAGGGTTTTAGTTATTTTATTTTAGTTTAGTTATTATGTTTTATTTTATTTTATTTTTACATTTAGGTTCAGGTTTTTTATTTTTTTGTTATAGTTAGGTTTATATTATTTTATTTGTTTTACTTTTTGGTTTTATTTATTTTAGGTTTATAATTTTAGGTTTTTAGATTTTAGGGTTTAAGATTTAAGGTTTAGGGTTTGGGGTTTAGGGCATAGGGTTTAGGGTTTAGGGTTTAGGGTTTATGATTTAGGGTTTTAGGGTTTAGGGTTTATGGTTTAGGGTTTACGGTTTAGAGTTTAGGGTTTTAAAGTTTAGGGTTTAGGGTTGTAAGTTTAGGGTATAGGGTTAGTTTTAGGGTTTAGGTTTTAAGGTTACAGTTTATTTTATTTTTTTATTTTTTAAATTTTTTTTATTTTTTCTAAAATTAAGTATACTCATAAGATTAGGTTTATTTAGTTTATTTTTTATTTAATTTATTTTATTTTATTATTATTGTTATTTAGGTTAATTTTTAATTTTATTTAGTTTAGTTTATTTACTTTTGGTTTATTTATTTTAGTTTAGGTTTATTTATTTTAGTTTATTTTTTAGGTTTAGGTTTTGGACAAGGTTTATTTTTTAGTATAGTTTTATTTTTATTTTATTTTTTAGGTTTAAGTTTTATTTTTTATTTTTAGGTTTAGGTTTATATTTTCATTTTATTTTTTTAGGTTTATGTTTTAGGTTTATTTTTAGGTATTATTTTTTAGTATACGTTTAGATTTATTTTTAGTTTATTTTATTTTATTTAGTTTAGGGTTTAGGTTTAGTTTATTTTAGGTTAATTTTTAGGTTTTATTTATTTTAGTTCTGTTTATTTTAGTTTAGGTTTTGGTTTATTTTATTTTATTTGTTCTAGGTTTATGTTCTTTTTCAGTTTAACGTTTAGGTTTTATTTTGTATTTATTTTTAGGTTTCTTTATTAGGTTTAGATTTTTATTTAGTTTTCATTTAATTTTATTTTAGGTTTATTTTAATTTTATTTTTGGTTTTTTTTATTTTTATTTTATTTTATTTTATTTGTTTAGTTTTGATTTTTATTTATTTTATTTTAGTTTAGTTTATGTTTTTTATTTTATTTTATTTTTAGGTTTAGGTTTAGGTTTAGGTTTTGATTTAGGTTTAGGTTTTAGTTTAGGTTTGTTTTTTAGGTTAAGATTTATTTATGTATTTTATTTTTAAGTTTAATTTAGATCAGGTTTAGGTTTTTAGGGTTTAAGGTTTAGGGTTTAGGTTTTATGGTTTGGGGTTTGGTGTTTAGGGTTTAGGGTTTAAGGTTTAACATTTTAAGGTTTACAGTTTAGGATTTAAGGTTTAGGGTTTAGGGTTTTAAGGTTTAGGGTTTAGGGTTTAGGGTTTAGGGCTATGTTTTTTTATATTTTATTATTATTTTTTTGTTTTTAGGGTTTAGGGTTTAGGTTTTAGGTTAGGGTTCATTTGAGGCTTACCATTTTTGTTTTTTTATGAGCAAAATTTAGATTCAATATTTCTTCTTTTGGCGTCAACCAAGTAACATAAGTTTTTTGAGACATGATGACATATATAAAAATGGGCATGCATGGAGCAAAATAAATACCAGATAACTAGAATCATCTATATTGTAATCACATAGTTCCATAAGAAGTAGCGGTCGGATAAGCCATTCTTGGTTTGCAATTCCCATTTCCATCTCGGTAGAGATTCACCATCATATCCCATCTCTCCCTCACCACCTAACCTTTGTTGCTCCTCGCCTCCATAACCACCACCACCATATCCACCGGTGATCCCCACCAGGTGCGATAACCTCCGACTTCCCCTCCTTAAGAGGAAGCATGGTTGTGGTGATGTTTCATCCATGAGTTACCCATTCTTATGTTTAAGGTTTAGGTTTGTTAGGTTTTAGGGTTTAGGTTTATTTTTTCAATTTATTTAGTTACTTTAGGTTTAGGTTTAGTGTTTGGGATTTAGGGTTTAAGATTTAGGGATAGGGTTTAGGGTTTAGAGTTTAGGGTTTAGTGTTTTGGGTTTATGGTTTTGGGTTTAGGGTTTTAGGGTTTATTCTTTTAGGGTTAGGGTTTAGGGTTTAGGGTTTAGGATTTAAGGTTTGGGGTTTAGGGTTTAGGGTTGGAGGTTTAGGGTTTACGGTTTAGGGTTTAAACTTTAGGTTTAGGGTTTTTAGGTTTGATTTTAGTTTAGGGTTAGTTTAGGTTTTAGATTTAGGGTTTAGGGTTTTAGGGTTATGGTTGGGGTTTTGGGTTTAGGGTTTATTGATTAGTTTAGGGTTAGGTTTATGATTTGGGTTTAGGGTTTATGATTTATTTTGGTCATGCTAGATTTAAGGTTTATTTAGGAGTTTAGATTTTTTATTTATTTATGGATTAGGAGTGTTATAGGTTTAGGGTTTATTTATTTTGGCTTTAGGATTTGGGTTTATGGTTTAAATTTAGTTAGGGTTTAATATTTTGGGTTGAGTTTGGATTCTATTAGAGTTTAGGTTTATTTTATTTAGGTTTAGTGTTTGAGATTTAGGTTTAAAGGATAGGTTATTTAAGTTAGGGTTAGATTTTTAGGTTTATGGTTTTAGGTTTAGGTTTAAGGTTTATTATTTTAGGTTAGGATTTATTTAAGTTTAGAAATTTAGGATTATTAGGTTAGTTTTGGGTTTAAGGATTTTAGGTTTTAAGTTTAGGTTATTATAGTGGTTTAGGTTTGTTTGAGTTTAGGGAGGGATTTAGATTAGGTTTATGATTTGGGTTTAGTTTATGATTTAATTTTAGTTCATACTTTTAGGAGTTTAAGTTTATTTAGGGATTTCCAAGGGTTTAGGGTTTATAATTTGTAGGTTTAGTGTTAGTTTAAGGGTTTAGATTTAGGGTTTAACTAGGATTTAGGGTTTATGGTTTAGAATTGGTTAGGGTAATTTAGGGTTTAGGTTTATTTAATCCTGGGTGGGTTAATAGGTGGGTAGTTAAGGTTTAGGAAGGTCATTTTAGGGTTTAGGGATTAAGGTTTAGGGTTTAAGGTTTAGGGTTTAGGGTTTAAGGTTTAGGATTTAAGGTTTTGTGTTTTGGGTTTAGGGTTTAGGGTTTAGGGTTAGCAGACTAGCTAGCTCTTCTCAATAGTAGATTCCCTTAGAGGTTACACTTAAGCTAGATAGCGATGAATATCGGCTCCAAAGAAAAGCATAAGTGTATCAATGTTTATATGTGAACAGTAGGCTTGATTGGGAACAGCTCTAACCCACTTTCCTCTAAAGGGAGTTTGGTAGGTAAAGAAGCCTCTAAGTCATCCATAGGTGTGAAAACTTAGAAGTTTTTTCTGGGAGCATCATTCTCAAGTCAAGAAGTTGATGTAGAACTTGAGGATAATTCATATAAATATTTAATAGAATTACCTTTTGATTAGTACTTGCATTGTGTTCATAATTTAGCAAAGAAAGGGTTAATCCCACATACTTGGTCAAAGCATGTCTACTTTGAAAGAATATGGAAGAATAAATGCAAAAGCTCTCAATCGATCAGACTAGGATTGAATAATGGGTTCGATGATGATGATTAGTGCTTAGTCATCACCAATCATTTGGAATCAGATAAGTTCTTTTCAAATCACATTAACTCATATGAGGAGCTACAATTAAGAACTTCTGATGATCCAGATGACTTTGAAGTCAAAGATGCATTGCCAAAGTTTGAAGAAGAGATCAAGTCAACCATCGATGAGCGAAATCAACTTAGGCGAAGAAGATTCCGCTACATACATAGTTCTTTGTTGGATGATTGAAACCAATGACTTAGTTAGGTTATTAACTAAGTTTAAGGACTACTTTGCATGGAGTTATGAAGAGATTCATGGATTCGCTCTTGATGTAGCAGTCTATAAACTAGCAATAGAGCATACTGCTAATCGTATCAAGCAAGCTCCTAGATGCATGCGATTAGACATAGAACAACAGGTCATTTATGAAGTCAAGAAACTGAAAGATGATGGCTTCATCCGAGAAGAAAAATATCCTACCTGGTTAGCCAGCATCGTCCTAATTACGAAAAAGAATGGCCTCATCTCAAGCAGTATTCTCTTTCATAGATGACTCATCTGGATATAACTAAATAAAGATGACACCTGAAGATAAAATAGATTCTTTTAGAACCACGAATCTATTGCTATATGATCATGCCTTTTCCTTAAAATGTCGATGCTACATACATATGATTCAAATCTTTGACGAACTCATTCATCATCAAGTTGAGTGCTATGTCGAAGATCTCATGGTCAAAAGTAGAGAAAATGAAGACCATCTCTTTGAATTGAGAGTAGTTTTCGAACATTTAAGATAATTTAACCACAAAATGAACCTCCTTATGTGTGCATTTGGAGTAGATTTAGGGAAATTCCTTTGGTTTGTTATCGACACAGAATAAAATTGATTCGGAGAAGAATAAAGAGATATTAGAAATGCCACTCTCTAAAAGTTTAACTCAACTCAGATCTTGTAAGGGTGGTTGGCTTATCTAAGATGCTTTATATCCAACCTATCGGAAAGATGTCAACCATTCTTAGCACTTGCTAAAAGGATGCCAAGTTCAAGTGGGATGATAAGTGTGAGCATACCTTAGAAGACATCAAGCATTAGGATGATCTTTGGTTACCCCTATCGCAAGTCGCTCATACTTTATACTATTGTGTTAGATGACTCACTTGGTGCTTTGTTATCCCAAGCAAAAGTCAAAGGGAAGGAAAACACACTCTACTACCTCAGTCATCGTCTAATCTCTGTTGAGGCTAATTATCCACTCATTGAGAAATATTGCTTAGCTTTAATCTTTGCATCCCAAAAGCTACATCACTACATGCTTCCTATTAAGGTGAACTTAATCTCTAGGATCAATTCACTAGTATCTCATGACACAGTTGATGCTATCCAGATGGTTGGCATAATGGACCATGATCCTCTCACAGTTTGGTGTTACCTTCGTACCCCTCTGCATGATGAAAGGACAAGCACTAGAAGATTTGTAAGTAGCACACCCACTTCATAATGACTCTCTCTCCCTGATGAAGAAATCATTAACTTATGGGATACTAACATTCATCGCTGGGAGATGTACTTCTGAAAGAGTAGAAGAACCACAATCTACAATTCCAGGAATTGTAGGAGTAAGAATAGTTCTCTTAACTCTAGACCACGATGTGATGAGATTCTCATATCATCTGTCCAATCCTTGCATGGACAACGAAGCTAAATATGAGGCTCTGATTGCCAATCTGGAGTTATTCATTACTCTAAGCATCCATAATATCAACATCTTCAAGGATTCTCAGCTATTTATCAACAAAATTGTTGGATCCTATAAGGTTATAAAACCCAACCTCCATCACTACCATAAGTACACCATGGAGTTGTTGGCCCAAATCCCAGAGGTTACCATTTATAAGATTCCTCGAGGAGAGAACATCATAGTGTATTCTTTTGCCAAACTTGACAAAGGGTTGGCATGTTTGGATGATAAGTCGATATTACTAAAGGTCCAAAATAGACAAGTCTTATCCTTTATTGATATTAAACTCATCAAAAAGTACTCTCTTGAAGGGTAGGTTGCCATACCAAGAAGGATGAGGAGTTGGGTGGAGGCATCCCTTCATGGATTACCTAAGTAAAGGCAAACTACCTCAAAGAAGTCCCAAGCCATTAGATAGAGCAAGAGCACTTTCCTACACTCTTATGGATGGTGTCTTATGCGGATCCTTCAATCATATGTGGTTACGTTGTTTAGACAAGCACAAAGCCAATAAGATCATGATAGAGATACACTCATCGATTTTGTGGAGCTAATTAATCCGGTCTGAAGATGAACGCAAAGATCAAGAGACTAGGATACTACTAGCAGTCAATGATCAAAGATTGCATGGATACGGCAAGGTGATGCCACCAATGTCAAATACACGATGTAGACCTACACCAACCACCCAACATTCTACATCCTACATTATCCTTATAGATATTTGAGTGTTGGGGTACCGACATAGTGGGTTCGATTGATCCTCCTTCTTATAAAGGTCATCGATTCCTCTTAGTTTCTACTGACTACTTTCCAAATGGGGGAATGCGATTCTACTCAAAGAGGTAACAACTCAGCATGTGCTCCAGGTTTTTAGGAATCATATCGTATATAGGTTCGGAGAGCCTCAATGAATTATATCGATTATGGTATTACATTCAGCGAGATCAACTTTCTGAGATACAATATATTGGAGATATTCTACCATCAACTACACGAGGGAAAATGGCTTAGCATAAGCCTTCAACAAAACTCTCATCCAAATCAAGAAGACACTCCACAACAACAAGCGATAGTGGCTTGAGTAGTTAGTTGAACCCTTATGGACCAACCACACCATATATAGAACTCTAACTCAGTCTACTCCTTTCTCCTTAATGTATGGGTTTGAATCCATTCTACCATTAGAAGTCCAACTCCCATTACTAAGGATAGCTTTGGGTAACAAGATCACAATAGAGGAAAATGCCAAGTTAAGGTTATAAGAGCTCACAAATTTGGAGGAGAGATGCCTGTGGGCATGCCAAAACTCAAGTTGTACAAAGCTAAAATAATTTAAGCTCACAAAATGTTGGTCCATCCTAGAGCTTTTCAAGTAGGAGCTATTTTAGTTCTAAGGAGATTTGCCCATCATAAGATGGGAGGCAAATTTTAACCCACTTGGGAAGGCCCTTTTTCCATAGAGAAGGCTTACGGAGGATCATATCGCTTATTAATCATAAGGGCGAGCACCCAATGCTTCCAATCAACATGCTCTACTTAAAGAAATATTAAAAATCATGTTTAAAAACAATTTTCATTAATGAAAATTCTATTTCAAATTCAATCTCTTTCATGTTGAAATTTTTCTTATTTGCGAATTCACCATGATGTGTTTAGGGTAGGTGTAAGGAACCGGAGCAGTGTCTTATCCTTCACTGACATAACACAAATAAAAACTATAGAGAAACATATAAAACAAACACATATCTTTTATCTCGGGCTACTCTGAGTTGAGAAATGCCCCTAATGGCACTCACTCAGTCACTGCTCCAGGTCGGGCTGACATGCTACCCAACTAATGTGTCACCCCAATGGTCCTCTTACTTTGGAGGATGTAAGTCTACCTGCTTTCCTTCTTTACTTGGACACTATACACTGATGAGCGCCTTGTTAGTTTGGTAGGCCTTACTGTGTGGCCAGTAAGCTACCTCATGTTGGCTTCATTTAAGAGGATGTGAGTCTACAACGCTTTCATCTTGGATTAGCTTTCATACATTGATTGGGTCGAGTATATTTGAGGTTTAGGGTAAGTCCCCTTGTGGCTCCTTCCCTCCTAACTGATTCAAGTCTGGGTCAAGTCCTTCCTCGGGGCTCCTAGCTTAGTAGTCACTCTAGGTTAGATAGCATCTATCCTACTGATGATAAACTATCTCGATGATCAGTTCTCCTTGTAAAGTTGTAGGCCTACACTCTTTCTTTATAGATTGATCATTTCACATCGACAGGTACCTTAGGTTGGTTAGTTCTCACTATGCTGATGGACACACAACTCATGCTAACGGATACATCTTAGGTTGGTTAGTTCTCACACCTTAGGATACACCACTGATGGCAGATGCAAGTTTGCTATGCTTTATTCTTGAGTTGGCCACCATACACCTATAAGTTTTCTTTTCCATGGCTAAGGATAATTCCCTTAGCATCACCTTCGTTGTTGGCACTGTATTTGGATCACATCCATTGCGACCCCATTTAGACACTACCCAAGTTACTATCGGATTGGACAATTCTCTTTTCTTAGTAACCACCCCTATGGTTGGAGAATCCATCTTGTGGATGTGTAGATTCTCCCTTGGTCTAGTAAATCTAAGATAGGTCAGGGCTGACATAACCTCTTCTTAGTGTGGTCCTTTGCACACCAATAGGGTCCTCACAAAAATATAAATAAAATATATATTCACTTGCAGGTTAAAGGGACAACCCTAGCGGTACCTTTTCCCAAGTAGACATCCTATCTTTAAGGCAATGTCAACAAAACTCCCTATAGGAATCACCTAACTTCTCTTGAGTTGATATAAGTCCCCAATGACATTCACTCAATAGTCGCCCCTAAATTGGGTTCTATTTATTTTGCTACCAACATGTCACCCAAGTGGTTGTTCCCTGCTTTAGAAGATGTAAGTCCGCTACACCTTCTTCCTAGCACAACCATTGCATACTGAAAGGAAACCCCTTAGGTTGGCTAGCTCTACCCCACAACCAGTAGACAATCCCTTTAGATTTGTAAATCTAAGATAGGATAAGTCTGATATTGCCCCTTCTCAATGGGTCCATTGTATACCAACATCGTCCATAAATTAAATCTATCAAATTTGACCAAGCTCACATCCCCAACAGACATGCCCTGAATTTGAAATAAAACTAAACTAAATAAACCATATAAAATCACATGAAATTAAGATAAAATTAATCTTGACTACTTTTGAGTTGGCATAAGTCCCTAGCAAAATTCACTCAGTAGTCACCCTATGTCAGGTTCGATTTGTTGTGCATCCAACAAGTCACCCCAGCAGTTGTTCCTCGCATTAGAAGATGTAAGTCAGCTATGCCTTCTTGCTAGCACATCCGTTGCACACTGAATGGCAACCCCTTAGGTTGGCTAGCTCTACCCTGCAGCTGGTAGACTATCCATTTGGATTTGTAAACTTGAGGTAGGTTAAGGCTGATATAGCCCCTTCTTAGTGGGTCCATCTCACACCGACAAGGCCCATACATTAACTCAGAGCAAATTAAACCCAATCTAATTTTCCTCAATCGAGTTAAATCATACCCTTCTCCCCATTGGAGCCCCAAATCATATATAAATAAGTCAAGCAAACAAATTAAATTCAAACCCAACCTCCCTAGTATAGCCAAATTAAACCAACTCCCCAAGTAGAGTCCAAATCAAAGCAATCCAACCAAACTCTTATCTCTAGCAGATACATCTCCAAAAAAATCTATGAAATCAAACTCAAATCCCAATCCCCAGTGGATAGCTTGAACCCGCTTCTTTAGTGGAAGGTTCATATAGCAGATCCCTAGTGGACTCGAGCCCATATCTCTAGCAGATATGCCTCCACATCAGTTAAAACTAAACAAATTAAAGTTGATTCAATATTAATCCTTGGTGGATTACAGATTCTTATCCCCAATGGATCTTCTTTCTAAAAATCATATAATCAAATCAAATTTAAACCTTATCCATAGCAGATCTTCTTATTCTATGCCATCAACATATACACCTCACATGTCTTGTCCAATGCATGTGTGAATTCTCATCAAATCTTATTTCTTCTCTTATTTCTTCAACCAAAAGCCTAACAATGTGTTCCTTCAAATTACATCATCTTAACATTGTAATCAACATTTTATGATTTGTGATGGTGCAAGCTCAAACTAACTATACAATATCATGCAATATAGTGTGAATTAACACACTATATTATATTATAATATATGATGTTATATTATAATTTGCTATAATATAATATATTGTCTAACATTACACCTCATTAGAATCACTTAAAAGGAACAAATAACAAAAATTTCCCAAAATATGAATAATGTTTATTTTTGATGTAAAATTGTTAATTTTCTATTAGAAATGGTACAAAATAGCATAATTTTGGTGTTTCTTCTTGGTGTGTACCATGAATTTGGCAAAATTATTCATCTCAACATTCAAAATAATATTTTTTGTGAGTTTTGACCCAATGTGTTATAACAAAAGTAAAACATACTAAAATGTACAATAACATTTAGTAACACACCACCACATTCATATATATGTGAAGTTATATTGTTATGTACATTATATTTTAATATGCTTTCATATAATATATTATCTTCCATTACACCTTAAAATGAATCATTTTAAAGAAAAATTTATAAAATTTGGTTAAAAATGAACATTTATTTTGGATGCAAAATTCCATTCTTTTGATTAAATGACACACCATAGCCTATCCCCAATGATTTTCTCTAAAGTTTACCTTAAATTTGACCAAATCCCATCATCTTAACCTATAAATTAATATTTTATGAATTATACCAGATACTCTACTACATCACACTATAAACAAACTAAAATATGCTAAACAATAAGTAGTAATACATAATAGTATGCCATAATGCATGCTACTACACTATGTTATAGCATCATATATTATAATAAATTATAGCATATTATATTATACTTTATTTGATATCATATCACAAGGGATTGCTTAAGATAAAAAATCATAAAATTAGACTAAATAATAAAAAATTTTATATTTTATTCTTATCACTTACATGTTTTAAATTGAAACAATATATTATGATTCCATATTCTACCTATTATGAATTTGGCCAAATTCCACCATTTTAAAGACTAAATCAACATTTTTATAAGTAATGCTAGTGTAGGCTCGACTGCATGATTGTAAAATACTAAAAGAATTTAAAATGCATAGAACAATATATTATGATATATGATGCTATACTATGCTATAACATATAATATTTATTTTGAACATAAAATCTTACTTTTTAGACTACAAGTGGTGTAGCACACCTTTGGTACTCAACCTAATTCCCGCTTTAAATTTAAGAAATTTCATCATCTGATTATTAAATCAATATTTTTATGATTTATATTAATATAGACTATAAGGCACAATACCATAATATACTAAAACATTTTAAAATATCTTATAACATCCAAAAACACATCAAGACATACTCAAATATATGATGCTACATTATACTATAATATATGGTATTATAATATGATTTAGGCTTAAGGTTTAGGTATTCAAATCTCTAACAAGGAAAGTCTCTTGAAGATAATTTCTTTAGCTACCAAAACTATGTTAAGATTAGGTCATTCTTTGGATCTACTACTAATGACATCTTTATTCAAGGTTTAGGGCTTAGGGTTTAGGGTTAGGATTTAGGGTTAGTTTAGTGTTTAAGTTTAAGGTTAGAATAGGGTTTAAGGTTTAAGGTTAGCTTTGGGTTTAGGGCTTGGGGCTTAGTGTTTAGGGTTTAGGGTTGTAGGTTTTAGGGTTTAGGGTTTAAGGTTTAGGATTTTATAGTTTAAGGTTTAAGGTTTAGTGTTTAGGATTTTTAGGGTTTAGGGTTTAGGGTTTAGGGTTAGGTTTTAGGCTTAGGGTTTAAGTTTTAGTTTAGGGTTTAGGGTTTAGAGTTTAATGATTTTTTAATAGAAAACAAATTCAGATTCAACATTTCTTCTTTTTGATTTCATCAACCAAGTAGCACCCCAAGTTTTCTAAGACACTGATGACATATATAAAGATGAGCACCCATAAAGCAAATCAAAACCCTAGATTAGTAGAACCATCTCTACTATGAAGGTATTTCCATAAGTAGGAGATCGAATCAGTCATTCTTTAGTTTCTCCAGTTCCCATCAGAACCGCCCCTGCCTCTCGAGTAGCAGGATCTGCCATTATATTCCCGATCTCTCTCTCCACCACCACCACACCTATAACCTCCTTTTCTCCTCCCACCTCCATAACCACCACTGCTCTAACTACCACCTCTAAATGCACCAGCACCTCCAGATCCCCCACCACTGTGATAATCACCTCCTCCGCCTTCGCCTCCATCACCAGATCTAGACTAAGCTTAGTTGATGGTAATGTTCCTACCGACAAGGTTCACCCATTCTTAGTTTAAGGTGTGTGGTTTGTAAGTGGTTAGCTTGGGTTTAGATTTTAGGGTTAGTTTATTTTAGGGTTGATGTTTTGAGGTGGGTTTAGGTTTAGTGTGGTTTTAGGTTTTAGGTTTAGGGTTTAGGGTTTTAGGGTTTGGGGTTTAGGTTTGTAAGGTTTAGGGTGTGGTTTAGGTTTAGGTTTAGGCTCATCATTAGGTTTAGGTTTTAGGGTTTTGTGATCAGGGTTTAGGCTTTAAGGTTTAGGATTTTAAAATTCAAAGAGGTGGTTTAGGTTTATTTAGTTTATTAAGTTTTTAATTTATTTGAGTTTATTTTTTTAATTTTATTTAGGTTTATTTTATTTTATTTAGTCATTATTTTTTATTTATTTTAGTTTTATGTTTTTATTTATTTTATTGATGTTTAGGTTTATTTTAGTTGAGTTTTATTTTATTTTATTTAGTTGAGGTTTTATTTTTTATTTGTAGTTTAGGTTTAGTTTAGGTTTTTTATTTTAAGTTTTTGGTTTTATTTTAGTTTAGGTTTAGGTTTATTTTAATTTATTTTATTTTATTTAGTAGGTTTAGTTTAGGTTTAGTTTATTTTAGCTTAGGTAGGTTTATTTATTTTAGTTTAGTTTATTTTAGTTTATATTATTTTTTATTTTATGTTTAGGATTAAGTTTTTTTTAGTTTAGGGTAGGTTTTATTTTATTTATTTTTTGGTTCTTTAGGTTTAAATTTTATTTAGTTTTCTTCATTTTATTTTATTTTAGGTTTATTTTATTTTATATTAACTAGTTACTTTATTTAGGTTTTTTTATTCCATGTTAGTTTATTTTTTTATTTTAGTTTAGATTTTATTTATTTATTTGTTTATTTTATTTTATATTTTATTTTATTTTAGCTTAGGTTTAGTTTTATCTTTTTCTTTATTTTATTTATTATTTTTGTTTAGGCTCAGCATTATTTATTATCTTGGCTAAGATTTAGTTTAGGTAAGTCTTTAGGATCTTAGGTAGCACTGGGACTGTGGCCTGGGGCTCAGGGCCTGGGGCCAGTGCTTTAGTGGCTTAAGTTTTAGGGCTCATGGCTCAGTCTAGGCATGGCCAGGGTCTTGGGCCTGTGGCTATGGCCCACTGCCTCTTTAGGCTCATGATCTGAGGGCATTTAGGGCTCAGTGCCAGAGCTCAGTGTCAGCTTTAGGCCTGTCATCATTTGCCTGGTGGCTCAGGGCCTTTCAGAGCCTTGGCTCAGGGCTCAGGTCAGTCTCACGCCTCATAGCTCAGGTTAGGCCTAGGGCCTTTGGGCCCAGGCTCCAGGGCTCAGTGGCTCAGTGGGCCAGTGCTCAGGTCATTCAGTGGCCCAGGGCCTAGGGCCAACCTCAGGGTCAGGTCAGCAAGCTCAGGGTCAGGCCTGGGTTAAGGCATATGGTTAGTGCATGGTTTAGGATTTAGGTTTGTGTTTTATTTATTTAAACAAAGCAAACCCCAGAGTAAGCCATTTAATTTTTATTAATTTTAGTTATTATTTTATTTTATTTTTATTTTAATTTATTTAGTTTAGTTTATTTATTTTGTATTTATTTTAGTTTAGGTTTTATTTTAATTTATTTTAGGTTTAGGTTTAGGTTTATGCTTATTTAGATTTATTTTTTTTAGGTTTAAGTTTTATTTTTAATTTTAGGATTAGGTTTCATTTTATTTTTTAGGTTTAGGTCTTTTTATTTTAGGTTTATTTTAACATTTTTTGTTTAGGTTTAGGTTTATTTTAGTTTATTTTATTTTATTTAGTTTTAGGTTTATTTTTATTTTAGGTTTGGTTTAAGTTTTATTTATTTTTATTTTAGGTTTAGGTTATTTTTTATTTTATTTTTAGGTTTATGTTTTCTTTAGGTTGATTTAGGTTTTATTTTGCTTATTTTAGGTTTTATTTTAGGTTTATTTTTTTTTAGGTTTAGGTTTTAATTTAATTTTTATTTTTTTATTTTTATTTTGTGTTTATTTTATTTGGTTTTAATTTTAGGTTTTTTTTAATTTTTGGTTTAAGTATTTATTTATTTTAATCTTTAGTTTTATTTATATTTTATTTTTACATTAGGTTTAGGTTTATCATAGTTTAGTTTTTTATTTAATTTATTTATCTTATTTTTTTAGGTTTTTTCTTTTAATTATTTTTTTTAGGTTTCATTTAGCAGGTTTAGGTTTCTTTGTGTTTTAGGGTTTGTATTTTATAGTTTGTGGCTCAGGTTGGGTTTAGGGTCAGGGTTGCAGGTTTTAGGTTAGGGTTTAGGGTCAGGGGTTTTAGGGTTAGGGTTTGGGGCCTGGGGTTTGCTATGGTTGGGTTAGGGTTTATGGTCTTAAGATTTGTGGGTTTAGGATTTGTGTGGCTCAGGTAGGTCAGTTTAGTTTAGGCTCAGGGTTAGGATCTTTATATTTTTTTTTATTATTTTTCATTTATTTTCTTTAAAAGCAAACCGACAGGTCCAGTTTATTAGTTTATATAGTTTATTTTATTTATCTTAGTTTTATTTTAATTTTTTGTAGGCTCTTTTAATTATATTTAGTTTTATTTATTTATCTTTAGTTTAACTTTTTTTTTAGTTTTAGGTTTAGTTGTGGTTTTCTTTTAGTTTAGTTTTCTTTTTAGGTTTAAGTTTATTTTTATTTTTAGGTTTAGGTTTAGGTTTTATTTTATCTTTTAGGTTTGGGTTTAGGTTTTATCTTAGGTTTAATTATAAGTTTTATTTTTTAGTTTAGTTTAGGTTTATTTTAGTTTATTTATTTTATTTAGGGTTTAGGTTATTATCTGTGGCCTAGGTTTAGGTTTATTTATTTTAGTTTAGTTTAGTTTAGTTTAGGTCTTTATCTTATTTTATTATTTTTAAGTTTTTTTTTTAGTTTAGGGATTAGGTTTTATTAGTTATTTATTTTTTAGATTTATTTTAGGTTTATGTTAAGGTTTAGTTTTCTATTTATTTATTTTAGGTTTAGGTTTAGGTTTTAGGGTTTAGGGTTTACAGTGCAGTGGCCTAGGGTCAGGGTTTGGGTTTTGGGATTAGGTTTAGGTTTAGGGTTTATTTAGGGTTTGGGGTTTTACACCAGGTTTCAGTTGGGTTTGTGGGTTTAGTTTAGGTTTAGGGTTGGTTGTTTAAGGTTTAGGTTTTAGTTTAGGTTTAGGGTTTTGGTTTTTAAGAGAGAACAAATTTAGATTCAACATTTCCTCTTTTTGATTTCATCAACCAAGTAACACACCAAGTTTTCTAAGACACAAGCGATGACACATACAAAAAATGAGCACCCATAGAGCAAATCAAAATCCATAGATAACTAGAACCGTCTCTACTGTAAAGGCACAGTTCAATAAGCAATAGATTAGATCGGTCGTTCTTTAGTTTCTCTATTTCCTATCAGAACATCCCTGACATCTTGAGTAGTGGGATCCACCATCATATCCGTGATCTCTCCCTTCACCACCACCATAGTTGTAACCTCCGATGCTCCTCCCGCCTCCATAACCACCAATGCTCCGACCACCATTTCCATATTCACCAACACTTCTAGATCCCCCACCACCACTGCAATAACCGTTGCCTCCGCCTTTGCCTCCATCGCCAGATCTAGACTAAGCCTAATTGATAGTGATGTTGCTGCCGTCAATGTTCTACCATTCTCATGATTTAGGTTTCTTAGGTTTTAGGGTTTAGTTTTATTTTTAAATTTATTTAGTTACTTTAGGTTTAGGTTTAGGGCATAAGGATTAGAGTTTAGGGTTTAGGATTTAGGTTTAAGTAGGATTTATCTGTCAGTTGTGGGTTTGGGGTTGGGTTTACAATATACGATTTTATGATTTAAGGGTTTATGGTTTAGGATTTAGGGTTTAGGGTTTAGTGTTTAGGGTTTAGGGTTTAGGGTTTTGAGGGTTTAGGGTTTAGGGTCAGGGTTTAGGGTTAGCTTAAGGTTTATGGTTAGTTTAGGGTTTATGTTTTAGGATTTAGGATTTAGGATTTTTAGGGTTTACGATTTAGCATTTATGATTAGTTTATGGTTTAGGGTTTAGGGTTTAGGTTTTAGCTTTATTTCATTTATTTTCTTACTTATTTTATTCTTATTTTATTTTTATTATTTGGTTTATGCTTTAGTTTATTTAGTTTATATATTTTAAATTTTTTTTATTTGTATTTATGTTTTTTTTTAGTTTATTATGTTTAGGTTTAGGATGTTATTTTTTTTAGTTTATTTTATTTTTATTTTATTTTCTTGGTTTTAGTTTTATTTTTATTTTAGGTTTAGGTTTAGTCTTTATTTTATTTTTTAGGTTTAGATTTTAGGTTTTTATTTTAGGTTTATTTTTAAGTTTTATTTTTTAGTAAAGGTTTATGTTTATTTTTAGATTATTTTATTTTATTAAGTTTAGGGTTTAGGTTTAGTTTATTTTAGGTTTAGGTTTAGGTTTTATTTATTTTAGTTTTGTTTATTTTAGCTTAGGTTTAGGTTTATTTTATTACGTTTATTTTAGATTTAGTTTTTTTTCAGTTTAAGGTTTAAGTTTTATTTTTTATTTATTTTTTCGTTTATTTTTTAGGGTTTTATTTAGTTTTATTTTATTTTATTTTAGGTTTATTTTATTTTATTTATGTTTAATTTTATTTTATTTAGGCTTTTTTATTGAGGTTCATTTTATTTTAGTTTAGTTTAGGTTTTAGTTATTTTATTTTAGTTATTATTTTTATTTTATTTTATTTACATTTAGGTTCAAATTTATTTTTGTTTATAGTTAGGTTTATATATTTTATTTATTTTACTTTTGGTTTTATTTATTTAGGTTTAGAATTTTAAGTTTTAGGGTTTAGGGTTTAAGATTTTAGGTTTGTGGTTTGGGGTTTAGGGCATGTGTGGTTTAGGGTTTAGTTTTCACCATTTAGGGTTTTTAAGGTTTAGGGTTTATGGTTTAGGCTCTTTTAGAGTTTAGGGTTTTAAAGTAGGGTTTAGGGTTTAGGTTTAGGGTTTAGGGTTTAGTAGGGTTAGTTTTAGGTCATTTATTTTATTTTTATTTTTTAAATTTTTCTTTTAAAATTAAGTAAACCCATAAGATTAGGTTTATTTAGTTTATTTTTTTTAATTTATTTATTTATTATTATTTTATTTAGGTTAATTTTAATTTATTTAGTTTAGTTTATTTTATTTTTATTTATTTTAGTTTAGGTTTATTTATTTTAGTTTATTTTAGGTTTAGGTTTGGACAAGGTTTATTTTTTTAGTATAGTTTTATTTTATTTTATTTTTAGGTTTAAGTTTTATTTTTATTTTAGGTTTAGGTTTATATTTTCATTTTATTTTTAGGTTTATGTTTTAGGTTTATTTTAGGTATTTTTTTTTAGTATAATGCTTAGATTTATTTTAGTTTATTTTATTTTATTTAGTTTAAGGTTTAGGTTTAGTTTATTTTAGGTTAATGTTTAGGTTTTATTTATTTTAGTTTTGTTTATTTTAGTTTAGGTTTTGGTTTATTTTTATTTATTTATTCTAGGTTTATGTTCTTTTTTAGTTTAACATTTAGGTTTTATTTTGTATTTATTTTTAGGTTTCTTTATTAGGTTTAGATTTTTATTTAATTTTCATTTAATTTTATTTTAGGTTTATTTTAATTTTATTTTTGTTTTTTTTATTTTATTTTATTTTATTTTATTTAGTTTAGTTTTGATTTTTATTATTTTATTTTAGTTTAGTTTATGTTTTTTATTTTATTTTATTTTTATGTTTAGTTTAGGTATAGGTTGATTTTGGTTTATTTTAGTTTAGGTTTGTTTAGGTTAAGATTTATTTAGGTATTTTATTTTAAGTTTAATTTAGATTAGGATTTTGTGGTTTGTGGTTTTAGGGTTTAGGTTTTATGGTTTAGGGTTTGGTGTTTAGGGTTTAGGGTTTAGGGTTTAACATTTTAAGAATTAGGGTTTAGGATTTAAGGTTTAGGGTTTAGGGTTTTAAGGTTTAAGGTTTAGGGTTTCGTGTTGTAGGTTTAGGATTTAGGGTTTAGGGTTTAGGGCTAGGGTTTTTTTTTATATTTTATTATTATTTTTTTATTTTTAGGGTTTAGGGTTTAGGTTTTAGGTTAGGATTCAGGTTTCAAGGCTTAGCATTTTTTGTTTTTTTTTAACATAGCAAAAATTTAGATTCAATATTTCTTCTTTTTGAGACACAAGCGATGACATATCTAAAAAATGGGCATGCATGGAGCAAAATAAATACCCTAGATAACTAGAATCATTTATATTGTAATGACATAGTTCCATAAGTAGAAGATCGATGCCATTCTTCGCCCAATTCATAACCACCCCGGCCTCTCGAGTAGAGAGATTCACCATCATATCCTCGATCTCTCCCTCCGCCACCACCACGGCTGTAACCTTCGTTGCTCCTCTCGCCTCCATAACCACCACCACCATATCCACCAGCACCTCCAGATCCCCCACCACCAGTGCGATAACCTCCGACTTCCCCTCCTCCTCCAACTCGAGACTGAGCATGGTTGACGGTGATGTTTCGTCCATCAAGGTTCTACCCATTCTTATGTTTAAGGTTTAGGTTTGTTAGGTTTTAGGGTTTAGGTTTATTTTTTTAATTTATTTAGTTACTTTAGGTTTATGTTTAGGGTTTGGGATTTAGGGTTAGGGTTTAGGTTTTTGAGTTTAGGGTTTAGTGTTTTGGGTTTGGGCCTGGGTTTAGAGTTTTGGGTTTATCTCTTTTAGGGTTAGTTTAGGTTTAGGGTAGGTTTAGGAGGTGGGGGTTTGGTTGGTTGAGGTTTAGGTTCTGCCAGGGTTTAAACTAGGTTTAGGGTTTGTGGATTTTAGTTTAGTTTTCAGGGTTTTACCATAGGTTTAACTTTATGGTTTTGGGTTTAGGTTCTGCCACTGGTTTAGATTTAGGGTTTAGGTTTAGGTTCAGGTTTATGGCTCAGGGTAGGGCCCATGACTCAGGGTCAGGGCTCATGCCTTGTGGGCTCATGACTCCAGGTGTGGGCCTTGCCCAGGGTCAGGGTGACTCAGGCCCAGGGCTATGGTCAAGCCTAGCAGGTCTTGGGGTAGGGCCCAGGTCTTGGCCCAGGATTTAGGGCCTGGCAAATAGCCTGGGTCAGTTTAGGGTGGGCCCAGGGCCTGGGCTGGCCTTTTAGCCAGGTCAGTGGAGTCAGCAGCTCAGGGCCCAGGAGTGTCAGGGCCCAGGGCCTGGGTGGCCTGGATTAAGGCCCAGGGCCTGGGCTAGGCCAGTGTGGCCTAGTGGCCTGGGGTAGTGGCCCAGGGCCCAGGGTCATTTAGGATTTGGCCCAGGTTTAGGGCCAAGGCCCAGGTTTTAGGGTTTATTTTAAAACCAAGCAAACCAGTAGGTGATCTTTATTTAGTTTATTTTTATTTATTTAGTATTTTATTTTATTTAAGTTTATTTTTATTTAGTTTATTTATTTTAGTTTAGTTTAGTTTATTTAGTTTATTTTTATTTATTTTATTTTAGTTTAGTTTTGTTTATTTAGTTTATTTTATTTATTTGTTACTTATTTTAATTTAGGTTTTTATTTTAGTTCTTTCAGGTTTAGCTATGTTTTAGTTTTTATTTTATTTTTTGTAGCTTAGATTTTAGGTTTATTTTTAGGTTTTATTTTTTAATTTAGTTTTAGTTTTATTTTTAGTTTATTTTAATTTATTTAGTTTAGGGTTTAGGTTTAGTTTATTGTAGGTTTAGGTTTAGGTTTTATTTATTTTAATTTAGTTTATTGTAGTTTAGGTTTAGGTTTACTTTATTTTCTTTATTTTAGGTTTTGGATTTTTTTCTTTAGTTTAAGGTTTAGGGATTATTTTTTATTTATTTTTAGGGTTTTGGTTTAGTTTATTTTAGGTTTAGGTTTAGGTTTTAATTATTTAAGTTTAGTCTATTTTAACTTAGGTTTAGGTTTAGTTTATTTTATTTATTTTAGATTTAGCTTTTTTTAGTTTAGGGTTTAAGATTTATTTTTTATTTATTTTTAGGTTTATTTTTTAGGTTTAGGTTTTTATTTAATTTAATTTTATTGTATTGTATGTTTATTTTATTTTTATTTTTTTTGTTTAGTTTTTATTTTATTTAGGTTTATTTTATATTTTAGTTTAGTTTAGGTTTTTATTTATTTATTTTAGTTAAGTTTTTATTTTTATTTTATTTTAGTTTTAGGTTTAGGTTTTAGTTGAGGTTTTATTTTATTTTATTATTTTATTTTTCTTAGGTTTAGGTTTTAATTTATTTTATTTTTATGTTTTATTTAGATTTAGGTTTTAGGTTTTTTAGGGTTTAGGGTTCTGATTTAGGGTTTGGCGTTTAGGTTTAGGGTTTAGGGTTTAGGTATTTGGGTTTAGTTAGGATTTTAGGGTTTACGGTTAGTTTTAGGGTTAGGGTTTTTTTATGTATTTTTAGAGTTTAGGGTTTAGGTTTTAAGTTTATGGTTCTGGATTTAGTTTAGGGTTTGGAGCTTTTGTTTTTTTTTATAGAGAACAAATTCAGATTCAACATTTCTTCTTCTTGATTACATCAACGAAGTAACACTCCATGTTTTCTAGGATAGAAGTGATGACATAGATAAAAAATGAGCACACATAGAGCAAATCAAAAACCTTTGATAACTAGAACCATCTTTACTGTAAAGACATAGTTCCATAATCTGTTCTTCAGTTTCTCCAGTTCCCATCAAAACCACCATAGCCTACCTATTAATGGGATCCACAATCATATCCTCGATCTCTCCCTCCACCACCACCATGACTGTAACCTCTGTCACTCCTCCCGCCTCCATATCCACCACTACACCGACCACCACCTCCATATCCACCAACACCTCATCCCCCACCACCACTGATACTGATGCCTCAACCTCCACCACCGATCTAGACTGCCTAATTGATGGTGATGTTCCTGACATCAAGGTTTTGCCCATTCTTAGGGCTTTGGTTTAGGTTTAATAGGTTTTAGGGTTTAAGTTTATTTTTAAATTTTTTTAGTTACTTTAAGTTTAGGTTTAGTATTTAGCATTTAGAGTTTATGGTTTAGGGTTAAGGTTTACGATTTAGGGTTTTAAGGTTTAGGGTTTACGGTTAGGGTTTAAAGTTTAGAGTTTAGGGTTTAGGGTGTATGGTTTAGGGTTTCGGGATTGGGGTTTAGGGTTTTAGGGTTTAGGATTTAGTGTTTAGGGTTGTAGGTTTAGGGTTTATGGTTTAGGGTTAGTTTTAGGGCTTAGGGTTTAGGGTTAGGGTTTTTTTATTTTTTTATTTTTAGTGTTTAAGATTTAGGGTTTAGTGTTTAGTGTTTAGGGTTCTAGATTTGGATTAGGGTTTAAGGATTTTGGTTTTTTTAATAGAGAACAAATTCAAATTCAACATTTCTTCTTCTCGATTTGATCAACCAAGTAACACACCAAGTTTACTATAAAGACACAGTTCCATAAGCAGCATACCGGATTGACCTTTCTTCAATTTCTCTCTTCCCATTTAACCACCTCGCCTCTCGGTAGAAGGATCCACCATGATATCCCCATCTCTCCTTCGCCACCACCATGGTCAGAACCTCCGCTGCTCCTTCCACTCCATAACTATCACTACTTTGACCACCACCTCCATATCTACCAAAGACCTCTAGATCCCCCACCAACGCTACGACATCACGTCGCCGCTTCACTAGATCTAGACTGAGCCTAGCTGACGGTGATGTTCCTACTATCAAGGTTCTGCCCATTCTTAGGGTTTAGGCTTAGGTTTATTAGGTTTTAGGGTTCAGGTTTATTTTTTAATTTATTTAGTTAGTTTAGGTTTAGGTTTAGGGTTTATGGTTTAGTGTTAAAGCCTAGGGTTTAGGGTTTAGGTTTTTTTTAAATTTTAAACTCAAATTATTCTATAACAAACAATAAATTACCAAATGAAATGAGGCATTATCCCTAAGAAATAATAAAATAGGATAAAATAAAATGTAATTCAAAAATTCACAAAAATTGTATTTAAAAAATTGATTTAACTCCTAGAGATAATAAAATTTGATTTTATAGAAGGACTACAAAGCTTAGTAGAACAAGCAGAAACTCATATCATCATCAGATTGCTCAGCGGGCTCTTCCTTCTTCTCTTCCACTATAGCAAATGACCAAGAGTGCAAAGAAGAAGCATCAGGCTCAAAAGGCACATCAAACTTACTAGGATCTTTCAAATACTCTTAACATTCTCTGGGTATGTTAATGGCAATCATGATGGTGAGGACATTCTTGCAAGCGTTGATGAACATGTGGGACACTACAATAAGGGTAGGATAAGAGAGGGCCGTGAGAGAGAAGTGACCATTAAAAGGGTCGCCAAAAAACTTCGATGAGATCATCTTTAGTGGGGTCAAGCAGACAACACCGAACCATCATCATACGAGGACGATAAGGCCATAATATAATGGCCAAGTCCCCAGCTTGGCGAGGAGAGCAGCCTCTGAAGATCCCACCTTATCGCCTTTTTTTTTTAATCACTCAACGGTGATAATTTTAGAACTTGGAAGAAAGAGGTCTATGAAGGATCCAAACCAATGCTACTTGGGGAAACCATAAAATCAATAGGTCCAACAATACCAACATGGGCAGGAGTACCAACTTTCTATTTCTCAACCTCTTCATTGACTTCTTTAAGATCAACTTTCATAAAAATTAGCTCAATCATGATTTAGGGTTTAGGGTTTAGGGTTAGGCTTTAGGGTTTAGAGTTTAGGGTTTAGGGTTTAGGGTTTAGGGTTTAGGGTTTTGGGTTTTGGGTTTTTTAGGGTTGTATGTTTAGGATTTAGGGTTTAGGGTTTAAGATTTATGGTTTAGGTTTTTTTATTTTTTAAATTTAGTAAACTGGTAGGTTTATGTTTATTTAATTTATTTAATTTATTCTTTATTTATTTTATTTTTATTTAGGTTTTTTTTTATTTAGTTTAGTTTATTTATTTTGGGTTTATTTATTTTTAGTTTAGAGTTTTTATTTTACTTTATCTTTAGGTTTAGGTTTAGGTTTATTTTTAGTTGAGTTTTATTTATATTTTATCTTTTAGGTTTAGGTTATATTTTTGACTTTTAGGTTTAGGTTTAGGTTTATATTTTTATATTTTCTATTTAGGTTTTATGATTTTATTTTAGTTTGTTTTTACATTTTATTTTTTAGTTTAGGTTTAGGTATTTTTTAGTTGATTTTATTATATTTAGTTTAGTTTAGGTTTAGTTTTAGTTTATTTTAAGTTTAGGTTTAGGTATTTATTTTAGTTTAGTTTATTTTAGTTTAGGTTTTGATTTATTTTATTTTATTTATTATATTTTTTATTTTAGGTTTAGTTTTTTAGTGGAGGGTTTTATGTTATTTTATTTATTTTGAGGTTTATTTTTTTAGGTTTAAGTTTTATTTTATCTTATTTTGGTTTATTTTATTTTTTATTATGTTTAGTTTGTATTTATTTAGGTTTTAATTCTGGGTTTATTTTATTTTTTGTTTAGTTTAAGTTTTATTTATTTTATTTTAGCATATTTTATTTTAATTTTATTTTATTTTTAGTTTAGGTTTTATTTTATTTTCTTTTTTATTTTATTTAGTTTTGTTTTGTTTATTTTAGGTCAGTTTTTTTTTTGTGGTTGGGTCAGGTTTAGGGTTTGTGGGTTTAGGGTTTTAGGGTTTAGGGTTAAGGTTTAGGGTTTAGGGTTTAGGGTTTAAGGTTTAGGGTTTAGAATTTAGTGTTTAGGGTTTAGGGTTTGGGGTTTAGGGTTTTAGGATTAAAGGTTTAGGGCTTAGGGTTTAAGGTTTAGGGTTTAGGGTTAGTTTTAGGGTTTAGGTTTAGTGTTTTTTTATATTTTTATTATTATATATTTTTTAAGGTTTAGGGTTTATGGTTTAGGGTTTAGGTTTTAGGTTTATGGTTCAGGTTTTAGTTTAAGGTTTAGGGTTTTTGTTTTTTTTTTTGTAAGAAAGAGGAAATTCATATTCAACATTTCTTTTTTTAGTTTTCATCAACCAAGTAACACATAAGGTATCTCAGAATTCCCATCAACCACCCCGCCTCTCGAGTAGTGGGATCCACCATCATATCCTCGATCTACCCCTCTGCTACCACCATAGTAGTAACCTCTATCACAGTTCCATAGGATTTATTTATTTATTTTATTTTTAGGTTTTATTTAGTTTATGTTTAGGTTTTTAGATTTTTAGGGTTTAGGGTTTAGGGTTTAGGGTTGTAGGTTTTAGGGTTTATGATTTAGGGTTAGGGTTTAGGGTTTAGGGTTTAGGGTTTAATGTTTAGGCTTTAGGTTTTAGTGTTTTTAGTTTTAGGTTAGGATTTAGGGTTTAGGTTTTAGGGTTTTTGGTTTGGGGTTTAGGGTTTTAGGTAGGGTTTGTTTGGGTCAGGCCCAGGGTTAGGTTTATAGGATTAAGGTTTTATTGACTATTTATTCTTTTATTTTTATTTTTAAGGTTTGGTTAGTGGTACAATTTTGGTTTTAGGGTCGTTTTAGTTTATTTATTTTAAATTAGTTTAGTTTATTTTTAGTTAGCTTATGGTTTATGGTTTAGGGTTTAGGGTTAGCTTATATTTTATGTTCTTTATAACCTAAACGATAGTTTTGGGTTATTTATTTATATAGTGAATTTTTATTTAATTTAGTTTATTTTAATTTTAAATTTTCTCATGTTTATTTTATTTTAGTTAGTTTAATTTATTTATTTTAGGTTTATTTATTTTAGTTTTAGGTTTATTTTTAGTTGAGATTTATTTTTATTTTATTTTTAGGTTTAGGTTTTATTCTTTATTTTAGTTTAGTTTAGATTTTATTTTATTTTTTTAAGTTTAGATTTTGATTTTATTTTTTGTTTATTTTTAGATTTTCTTTTAGTTTAGGATTAGGTTTATTTTTAGTTTATTTTATTTAATTTAGATGAGGTTTAGGTTTAGGTTTAGTTTATTTTAGGTTTAGGCTTAAGTTTTATTTATTTTAGTTTAGTTTATTTTAGTTTAGGTTTAGGTTTATTTGATTTTGTTTATTTTATTTTTATTATAGATTTAATTTTTATTTTCTTTATGTTTTTTATTCTTAGGTTTATTTTATTTTATTTAGTTTAGTTTGAGATATTAATTATTTTATATCAGTTTATATTATTTTATTTTTAGGTTTATATTTAGGTTTTAATTTAGTTTTTTATTTTATTTTATTTTATTTAGGTTTAAGTTTTATTATTTTTTTATTATTAGGTTTTATTTAGTTTAGGTTTAGGTTTTAGGGTTTAGGGTTTAGGGTTTTAGCTTTAGAGTTTAGGGTTTTAGTTTTGTGGTTTAGGGTTAGCTTAGGGTTTAGGGTTTTTAGGATACAGTTTCACGTTTAGGTTTAGGATTAGTTTTTAGGGTTTGGTTTAGGAATTAGTTTTAGTGTTTAGGGTTTAGGGTTCTTTTAAATTAAACCGACAGGTTTAGCTTATTTAGTTTATTTTATATTTATTTTAGTTTATTATATTTTATTTTATTTAGTTTTATCTTATTTATTAGGTTTATTTATTTTAGTTCATTTTTTAGGTTTAGGTTTACGTTTATGTTTATTTTTAAGTTTAGTTTTATTTTTATTTTATTTTTAGGATTATATTTTATTTTTTATTTTTAAGTTTAGGTTTAGGTTTAGGTTTTTATTTATTTTTATAGGTTTATGTTTTAGGTTTTGATTTTAGGTTTTTTTTGTTAGTTTAAGTGTAGGTTTAGGTTTTTATTTTTTTTAATTTAGTTTTGGTTTTTATTCATTTTATTTTAGTTTAATTTTTATTTTATTTATTAGGTTTAGGTTTAAGTTTATGTTTAGTGTAGGTAGTTTAGTTTAGGTTTTATTAATTATATTTTAATTTATTTAGGTTTATGTCTTTTATTTTAAAAAAATTTTTAGGTATTTAGTTTAGGTTTTTTTTTGGTTTGGGATCAGTTTGTGGTTTAGGTTTAGGGTTTGTGTTTAGGGTATCATTTAGAGCCAGGTTTTGTGTTTAGGGTTTGGTAGGGTTGTGGGTTTAGGTTTAGGGTTTAGGGTTTAAGGAGGATTTAGGGTTTAGGATTTAGCATTTAGGGTTTAGGTTAGAGTTTTTTTATTTTTTATTTTTTATTTTAAAATTAAGCAAACCGAGGTTTAGGTTTATTTAGTTTATTTTTATTTATTTAGTTTATTTTATTATTTATTTTAATTTAGGTTTATTTTATTTTATTTAATTTAGTTGATTTATTTTAGGTTTATTTATTTTAGTTTAGGTTTTTTATTTTGGTTTAGTATTTAGGTTTGGGTTTAGGTTTTGTTTTATTTTTTAGTTTAGTTTTATTTTTATTTTATTTTTTATGTTTTGATTTTATATTTTTTTATGTTTAGATTTAGGTTTTTATTTTATTTTTTTAGGTTTATTTTATGTTTTGTTTTAGTTTATGTTTAGGTTTATTTTAGTTTATTTCATTTTATTTAGTTTAGGTTTTTTTAGTTTATTTTAGGCTTAGGTTTAGGTTTTATTTATTTTAGTTTAGTTTATTTTGTTTAGGTTTAGGTTTATTTTATTTTATTTTAGGTTTTGGTTGTTTTAGGGTTTAGGTTTTATTTTAGGTTTATTGTTAGTTTAGGTTTTATTTTATTTTATTTTTTAGGTTTGTTTTTTTTAATTTAGGTTTAGTCTTTTACTATTTTATGTTTTTATTTTTTATTTTGTTTAGCTTTTAATATATTTATTTTATTTTAGTTTTGTTTTATTATATTTTCTTTAGGTTTATGTTTAGGTTTAGTCTTTTAGGTTTTAATTTATGTTTTATTTTATTATTTTCATTTAGTTTTAATTTTTTTTTAATTTTAATTTTTTTTGGTCATATTTAGTTTAAATTTAAATTTTTAGCATCTTAGGGTTAGTTTAGGTTTTGGTTTGGGGGTTTGGAGTTTAGGGTTAGGGTTTAGGCTTTTTTTTAGTCTGTGGTTTACTGTTGGGGTTTAGCTTGGGTTTGTGGGTTTATGGTTTAGGGTTTTTTTAGATTTAGTGTTTGTGGTTTAGGGTTTAGTGTTTTTAGGGTTCGGGGTTTAGGGTTTTTGGTGATAATTTTAACAGAACTTGGAAGAAAGAGGTCTATGAAGGATCCAAACCAATGCTACTTGGGGGAACCATAAATCAATAGGTGCAACAATACCAACATGGGCAGGAGTACCAACTTTCTATTTCTCAACCTCTTCATTGACTTCTTTAAGATCAACTTTCTTAAAAATTAGCTCAATCATGATTTAGGGTTTAGGCTTTTACAGTTTATGCTTTTAGGGTTTAGGGTTTAGGTTAGGCTTTAGGGTTTAGAGTTTAGGGTTTAGGGTTTAATGTTTTGGGTTTTGGGTTTTGGATTTTTTAGGGTTTAGGGTTTAGGGTTGTATGTTTAGGATTTAGGGTTTAGGGTTTAAGATTTATGGTTTTGGTTTTTTTTTTTATTTTTTAAATTAAGTAAACTGGTAGGTTTATGTTTATTTAATTTATTTAATTTATTCTTTATTTGTTTTATTTTTATTTTGGTTTATTTTTTTATTTAGTTTAGCTTATTTATTTTGGGTTTATTTATTTTTAGTTTAGAGTTTTTTATTTTACTTTATCTTTAGGTTTAGGTTTAGGTTTATTTTTAGTTGAGTTTTATTTTTATTTTATCTTTTAGGTTTGGCTTATATTTTGACTTTAGGTTTAGGTTTATCTTTTAAATTTTCTATTTAGGTTTTATGATTTTATTTTAGTTTGTTTTAGATTTTATTTTTAGTTTAGGTTTAAGTATATTTTAGTTTATTTTATTTTATTTAGTTTAGGTTAGGTTTAGTTTTAGTTTATTTTAGGTTTAGGTTTAGGTTTTATTTATTTTAGTTTAGTTTATTTTAGTTTGGGTTTTGGTTTATTTTATTTTGTTTATTATATTTTTAATTTAGGTTTAGCTTTATTTTTTAGTTGAGGTTTTTATGTTTTATTTTTTATTTATTTTGAGGTTATTTTTTTTAGGTTTACATTTATTTTATCTTATTTTTGGTTTATTTTATTTTATTTTATGTTTAGTTTGTATTTTATTTTAAGTTTTTTAATTATGGTTTATTTTATTTTTTTTTTTAGTTTAAGTTTTTTATTTTATTTTATTTACCATATTTTTATTTTATTTATTTAATTTTAGTAGGTTTAGTTTTAGTTTAGGTTTTATTTTATTTTATTTATTAGTTGGTTATTTAGTTTAGTAGTTTTAAGTTTAAGGATTGGGGTATGGTAGTTTTAGGGTCAGGGTTTAGGGTTTAGGGTTTAGGGTTTAGGTAGAATTTAGTGTAGGGTTTTAGGGTCCAGTGGGGTAGGTTTAGATCAGTTTATTAGGTAATGGCTCAGGGTTAATGGTTTAGGTTTTAGTTAGTTTTTTTAGTTTAGGGTCAGTTTAGTTTTAGGGTTTAGTTTTTTAGTATGGGTTTAGGGTAGGCTCAGGGTAGGGTAGTTTTTTTTATTTAACTTCCATTTTAACCAGTTTTTTATTTTATTTTGTTTATTTTAGATTTAGCTTTTTTTTAGTTTAGGGTTTAAGATTTATTTTTATTTATTTTAGGTTTATTTTTTATTTAGGTTTTATTTAGTTTTATTTTATTGTATTGTTGTTATTATTTTTTTTATTTTGTTTTAGTTTATTTTATTTAGGTTTATTTTTTAATTTTAGTTTTAGGTTATTTATTTATTTTAATTAAGTTTTTATTTTTATTTTATTTTAGTTTTTGGTTTAGGTTTTAGTTGGGGTTCTTATTTTATTTTATTATTTTATTTTTGTTAGGTTTAGGTTTTTTAATTTATTTTATTTTTATGTTTTATTTAGTATAGGTTTAGGTTTTTAGGTTTTAGGGTTTAGGGTAGGTTTAGGGTTTAGGTTGGTTTAGGTTTAGGGTTTAGTGTATTTGGGTTTAGAGTTTAGGATTTTAAGGTTTAGGGTTTAGGGTTTACGGTTAGTTTTAGGGTTAGGGTTTTTTTATGTATTTTTAGGGTTTAGGGTTTAGGTTTTAAGTTTATGGTTATGGTTTTAGTTTAGGGTTTGGGGCTTTGTTTTTTTTTAATAGAGAACAAATTCAAATTCAACATTTCTTCTTCTCGATTACATCAACGAAGTAACACTCCATGTTTTCTAGGATAGAAGTGATGACATAGATAAAAAATGAGCACACATAGAGCAAATTAAAAACCTTAGATAACTAGAACCATCTCTACTGTAAAGACATAGTTCCATAAGTCTTCAGTATCAAAATCACCATAGCCTACCTATTAGTTGGATCCACAATCATATCGATCTCTCCTCCACCACCACCATGATGAACCTCTGCCACTCCTCTCCATATCCACCACTACAACCACCACCTCCATATCCACCATCTCATCCCCACCACCACTCGATTTGATGCCTCAACCTTCTCCACCACCAGATCTAGAAGCCTAATTGATGGTGATGTTCCTGCCGTCAAGGTTTTGCCCATTCTTAGGGCTTTGGTTTAGGTTTAATAGGTTTTAGGGTTTAAGTTTATTTTTAAATTTTTTTAGTTACTTTAAGTTTAGGTTTAGTATTTGGCATTTAGAGTTTAGGGTTTAGGGTTAAGGTTTACGATTTAGGGTTTTAAGGTTTATGCTTTTAGTGTTTAGGGTTTACAGTTAGGGTTTAAGGTTTAGAGTTTAGGGTTTAGGGTGTATGGTTTAGGGTTTAGGGTTTAGGGTTTAGGTTTGGATTGGGGTTTAGGTTTTATGGTTTAGGATTTAGGTTTAGGTCAGGTTTAGGTTAGTTTTGGGCTTGTGGTTTAGGGTTAGGGTTTTTTATTTTTTATTTTAGGGTTTAGATTTAGGGTTTAGGTTTAGTGTTTGTGGGTTCAGATTTGGATTAGGGTTTAAGGATTTTGGCTTTTTTAATAGAGAACATATTCAAATTCAACATTTCTTCTTCTCGATTTGATCAACCAAGAAACACACCAAGTTTTCCAAGACACAAGCAATGACATAGATAAAAAATGAGCATGCATAAAGCAAATCAAAAGCCCTAGATAACTAGAATCATCTCTACTATAAAGACATAGTTCCATAAGCAGCATACCGGATTGACCTTTCTTCAATTTCTCTAGTTCCCATCAGAACCACCCTGGCCTCTCGGGTAGAAGGATTCACCATGATATCCCCCATCTCTCCCTTCGCCACCACCATGGCTGTAACCTCCGTTGCTCCTCCCAGCACCATAACTATCACTACTTTGACCACCACCTCCATATCTACCAGCACCTCTAGATCCCCCACCAACGTTACGATTACCATCACCTCCACCTTCGCCTCGACTGCTAGATCTAGACTGAGCCTGGTTGACGGTGATGTTCCTACTGTCAAGGTTCTGCCCATTCTTAGGGTTTTGGCTTAGGTTTATTAGGTTTTAGGTTCGTTTATTTTTTAATTTATTTAGTTAGTTTAGGTTTAGATTTAGGGTTTATGGTTTAGTGTTAAAGCCTGGGTTTAGGTTTAGGTTTTTTTTAAATTTTAAAGTCAAATGATTCTATAAATGCATAATAAATTACCAAATGAAATGAGGCATTATCCTCTAAGAAATAATAAAATAGGATAAAATAAAATGTAATTCAAAAATTCACAAAATAGTATTTAAAAATTGATTTAACTCCTAGAGATAATAAAATTTGATTTTGTAGAAGGACAACAAAGCTTAACAAGGTAAACCCATATCATCATCAGATTGCACAGCGGGCTCTTCCTTCTTCTCTTCCACTATAGCAGCTGGACCAGTAGCTGCAGTAAGAGTAGAAGAAGCATCAGGCTCAGGAGGCACATCAAACTTACTAGGATCTTTCAAATACTCCTTAACATTCTCGGTCTGCAGGTATGTTTAATCAGTGGCAATCATGATGGTGAGGACATTCTTGCAAGCGTTGATGAACATGTGGGACACTACAATAAGGGTAGGATAAGAGAGGGCCAGTGAGAGAGAAGTGACCATTAAAAGGGCTGCCAAAAACTTCTCAATGAGATCATCTTTAGTGGGGTCAAGCACCTCAGGACTGAACATTGAACCATCATCATACACAGACTGGATGATAAGGCCATAAGATAATGGCCAAGTCCCCAGCTTGGTGAGGAGAGCAGCCTCTGAAGATCCCACCTTATCGACTTTTTTAATCAGCTCAACTGTGGTGATAATTTTAACAGAACTTGGAAGAAAGAGGTCTATGAAGGATCCAAACCAATGCTACTTGGGGAACCATAAAATCAATAGGTCCAACAATACCAACATGGGCAGGAGTACCAACTTTCTATTTCTCAACCTCTTCATTGACTTCTTTAAGATCAACTTTCATAAAAATTAGCTCAATCATGATTTAGGGTTTAGGGTTTAGGGTTAGGCTTTAGGGTTTAGAGTTTAGGGTTTAGGGTTTAGGGTTTAAGGTTTTGGGTTTTGGGTTTTGGGTTTTTTAGGGTTGTATGTTTAGGATTTAGGGTTTAGGGTTTAAGATTTATGGTTTAGGTTTTTTTATTTTTTAAATTAAGTAAACTGGTAGGTTTATGTTTATTTAATTTATTTAATTTATTCTTTATTTATTTTATTTTTATTTAGGTTTTTTTTATTTAGTTTAGTTTATTTATTTTGGGTTTATTTATTTTTAGTTTAGAGTTTTTATTTTACTTTATCTTTTAGGTTTAGGTTTAGGTTTATTTTTTAGTTGAGGTTTATTTTTATTTTATCTTTTAGGTTTAGGTTATATTTTTGACTTCTAGGTTTAGGTTTAGGTTTATATTTTTATATTTTTCTATTTAGGTTTTATGATTTTATTTTAGTTTGTTTTTAGATTTTATTTTTTTAGTTTAGGTTTAGGTATATTTTTAGTTTATTTTATTTTATTTAGTTTAGGTTTAGGTTTAGTTTTAGTTTATTTTAGGTTTAGGTTTAGGTTTTATTTATTTTAGATTAGTTTATTTTAGTTTAGGTTTTGATTTATTTTATTTTGTTTATTATATTTTTATTTTAGGTTTTGTTTTTTTTTTAGTTGAGGGTTTTATGTTTTATTTTTATTTATTTTGAGGTTTATTTTTAGGTTTAAGTTTTATTTTATCTTATTTTTGGTTTATTTTATTTTATTTATGTTTATTTAGTATTTTAGGTTTTAATCTAAGGTTTATTTTATTTTTTGTTTAGTTTAATTTTTATTTATTTTATTTTAGTATATTTATTTTTTATAATTATTTTATTTTTAGTTTAGGTTGGTTTAGTTTAGGTTTTATTTTATTTCATTTTTATTTTATTTAGTTTTGGTTTTTTGTTTAGGTTTTAGGTTTAGGTTTTTAGGGTTTAGGTTTGGGGTTTGGGGTTTTAGGTTTAGGGTTTAGGGTTTAGGTTTTTAGGGTTTAGGTCAGTTTAGGGTTTAGAATTTAGTGTGTGGTTTAGGGTCCAGGGTTTGGGGTTTAGGGTTTAGGATTAAAGGTAGTTAGTGGCTTGGGGGTAGGTTAGTTTAGTTGGTAGGGTTTAGTTGGGTTGAGGTTTAGGGTTTAGGTTTAGTGTTTTTATTTTTATTATTATATATTTTAAGGTTTAGGGTTTATAGGGTTTAGGTTTTAGGTTTATGGTTTTAGTTTAGGGTTTAGGGTTTTTGTTTTTTTTTTTGTAAGAAAGAGGAAATTCATATTCAACATTTCTTTTTTTAGTTTTTATCAACCAAGTAACACATAAGGTTTCTCCAATTCCCATCAGAACCACCCCGCCTCTCGAGTAGTGGGATCCACCATCATATCCTCGATCTATCCCTCTGCTACCACCATAGTACTAACCTCTTTCACAGTTCCATAGGATTTATTTATTTATTTTATTTTTAGGTTTTATTTAGTTTAGGTTTAGGTTTTTAGATTTTTAGGGTTTAGCATTTAGGGTTTGGGGTTTAGGTTTAGGGTTTAGGGTTTAGGGTTTGGGTTTGTGGTGTAGTAGGGTTTTTAGGTTGTTTTGGTAGGTTTAGGTTTAATGTTTAGGCTTTTAGGGTTTTAGTTTTAGGTTAGGATTTGTGGTTTAGGTTTTGGGTTTTGTGGGGGTTTTTTGGGTTTTAGGGTTTGGTTTAGGTTTAGATTTAGGTTGGTTAGTTAGGATTAAGGTTTTTTATTGACTTTGTATTTATTCTTTTTTATTTTTTTATTTTCTATGGTTTAGTTGCTTTTTTGGTTTAGGGTCTGTTTTAGTTTAGGTTTATTTTTAAATTAAGTAAACCTGTAGGTTTAAGTTTTTTTTTGTTTTTTTAGGGTTTAGGGTTTAGGGTTTAAGGTTAGCTTATGGTTTATGTTCTTTTATAAATTCAGTGAAATGATAGGTTTTGGGTTATTTAGTTTATATAGTGAATTTTTTATTTATTTTAGTTTATTTTAATTTTAAATTTTCTCTATGTTTATTTTTTATTTTTAGTTAGTTTAATTTATTTATTTTAGGTTTATTTATTTTAGTTTTAGGTTTATTTTTAGTTGAGATTTATTTTTATTTTATTTTGGTTTAGGTTTTATTCTTTTTTAGTTTAGGTTTAGATTTTATTTTATTTTTTTTTTTAAGTTTAGATTTCGTGATTTTATTTTTGTTTATTTTAGATTTTATTTTAGGTTTAGGTTTAGGTTATTTTATTTTATTTAGATTAGGTTTAGGTTTAGGTTTAGTTTATTTTTAGGTTTAGGCTTAGGTTTTATTTATTTTAGTTTGGTTTATTTTAGTTTAGGTTTAGGTTTATTTGATTTTGTTTATTTTATTTTTATTTTAGGTTTAAGTTTTGTTTTGTTTAGGGTTTAGGTTTTATTTACTATTTATTTGTAGGATTTATTCGGTTTAGGTTTTTTTTTAGTTTTTTAGGTTTATTTTATTTTATTATAGATTTAATTTTATTTTCTTTAGGTTTTATTCTTAGGTTTATTTTATTTTATTTTAGTTTGGGTTATTAATTATTTTATATCAGTTTATATTATTTTATTTTTAGGTTTAGATTTAGGTTTTAATTTAGTTTTTTATTTTATTTTATTTTATCTTTTTATTTAGGTTTAGGTTTTATTATTTTTTTATTATTAGGTTTTATTTAGTTTAGGTTTAGGTTTTTAGGGTTTAGGGTTTAGGGTTTTAGGCTTTAGAGTTTAGGGTTTTTAGTTTTTAGGGTTTAGGGTTAGCTTAGGGTTTAGGTTTTTATATGGCTCACTGGTTAACGTTAGGATTAGTGCTGGTTTAGGGTTTGGCCTAGGAATTAGGGTTTTGGGTTTGTCAGGATTTAGGGTTTTTTTTTAAATACAACCGACAGGTTTAGGTTTATTTAGTTTATTTTTATATTTATTTTAGTTATATTTTATTTTATTTAGTTTATCTTATTTATCTCAGGTTTATTTATTTTAGTTCATTTTCTTTAGGTTTACATTTATGTTTATTTTAAGTTTAGTTTTATTTTATTTTATTTTAAGATTATATTTCTTTTATTTTAAGTTTAGGTTTAGGTTTAGTTTTATTTATTTTTTATAGGTTTTAAGTTGATTTTAGGTTTTTTTGTTAATTTAAGTGTAGGTTTAGGTTTTTATTTTTTTAATTTAGTTTAGGTTTTTATTTATTTTATTTTAGTTTAGTTTTTATTTTTTATTTTATTTTATTTATTAGGTTTAGGTTTAAGTTTATGTTTAGGTGTAGGTTTAGGTTTTAGTTTAGGTTTTTATTAATTATATTTTTTTAATTTATTTCGGTTTAGGTTTTTTTATTTACCAAATTTTTAGGTTTTATTTAGTTTAGGTTTAGGTTTTTAGGTTTTTGGTATTTAGGGATTAGTGTTTGGGGTTTAGGGTTTATGGTTTGGTGTTTAGGGTTTATCATTTAGGGTTGTAGGTTTTTGTCTTTAGGGTTTTGGGTTTTGAGTTTAGGGTTTAGGGTTTAACGGTTTAGGGTTTAGGGTTTAAGGTTTAGGGATTTAGGGTTTAGGATTTAGCATTTAGGGTTTAGGGTTTAGGGTTAGAGTTTTTTTTATTTTTTTATTTTTTTATTTTCTAAATTAAGTAAACTCGTAGGTTTAGGTTTATTTAGTTTATTTTTTATTTATTTAGTTTATTTTATTATTTATTTTAATTTAGGTTTGTTTTTATTTTTATTTAATTTAGTTGATTTATTTTAAGTTTATTTATTTTAGTTTAGGTTTTTTATTTTGATTTAGTATTTAGGTTTGGGTTTAGGTTTATTTATTTTTTTTAGTTTTTTATTTTATTTTTTATTTTTAGGTTTCGATTTTATTTTTTTTTTAGGTTTAGGTTTAGGTTTTATTTTATTTTTAGGTTTATTTTATGTTTTATTTTTTAGTTTATGTTTAGGTTTATTTTAGTTTATTTCATTTTATTTAGTTTAGGTTTAGGTTTAGGTTTAGTTTATTTTAGGCTTAGGTTTAGGTTTTGTTATTTTAGTTTAGTTTATTTTTTATTTAGGTTTAGGTTTATTTTATTTTTATTTTAGGTTTTAGTTTTTTTTTTAGGGTTTAGGTTTTATTTTAGGTTTATTGTTTAAGTTTAGGTTTTTATTTTATTTTATTTTAGGTTTGTTTTTTTTTAATTTAGGTTTAGTCTTTTACTTTATTTATGTTTTTTATTTTTTTAATTTAGTTTAGGTTTTAATATATTTTATTTTATTTTAGTTTCTATTTTTTATTTTAGTTTCTTTTTAGGTTTATGTTTAGGTTTAGGTCTGAGCTTAGGTTTTAGTTTATGTTTTTATTTTATTAGGGTTTAGGGTTTATGGTTTAGGGTTTTGAGTTTTAGGGTTTAGTGTTTAGGGTTTAGGGTTTAGTGTTTTTAGGGTTCGACGTTTAGGGTTTTTGGTGATAATTTTAACAGAACTTGGAAGAAAGAGGTCTATGAAGGATCCAAACCAATGTTATTTGGGGAACCATAAATCAATAGGTGCAACAATACCAACATGTGAGTACCAACTTTCTATTTCTCAACCTCTTCATTGACTTCTTTAAGATCAACTTTCTTAAAAATTAGCTCAATCATGATTTAGGGTTTAGGGTTTAGGCTTTTACGGTTTATGCTTTTAGGGTTTAGGGTTTAGGCTAGGCTTTAGGGTTTAGAGTTTAGGGTTTAGGGCTTAGGGTTTAAGGTTTTGGGTTTTGGGTTTTGGGTTTCTTATGGTCTAGGGTTTAGGGTTGTTTGTTTAGGATTTAGGGTATAGGGTTTAAGATTTATGGTTTTGGTTTTTTTTATTTTTTAAATTAAGTAAACTGGTAAGTTTATGTTTATTTAATTTATTCTTTATTTATTTTATTTTTATTTAGGTTTATTTTTTTATTTAGTTTAGTTTATTTATTTTGGGCTTATTTATTTTTAGTTTAGAGTTTTTATTTTACTTTATCTTTTAGGTTTAGGTTTAGGTTTATTTTTTAGTTGAGTTTTATTTTTATTTTATCTTTTAGGTTTAGCTTATATTTTTGACTTTTAGGTTTAGGTTTAGGTTTATATTTTTAAATTTTTCTATTTAGGTTTTATGATTTTATTTTAGTTTGTTTTTAGATTTTATTTTTTAGTTTAGGTTTAGGTATATTTTTAGTTTATTTTATTTTATTTAGTTTAGGTTTAGGTTTAGTTTTAGTTTATTTTAGGTTTAGGTTTAGGTTTTATTTATTTTAGTTTAGTTTATCTTAGTTTGGGTTTTGGTTTATTTTTTTTATTTATTATATTTTTATTTTAGGTTTAGTTTTATTTTTTAGTTGAGGGTTTTATGTTTTATTTTTAATTTATTTTGAGGTTTATTTTTTAGGTTTAAGTATTTATTTTATCTTATTTTTTGTTTATTTTATTTTTATTTTATGTTTAGTTTGTATTTTATTTAGGTTTTTTTTAATTCTATGGTTTATTTTATTTTTTTTGTTTAGTTTAAGTTTTTATTTATTTTATTTTAGTATATTTTTATTTTTTTTATTTTATTTTATTTTTTAGTTTAGGTTTAGGTTTTAGTTTAGGTTTTTATTTTATTTAGTTTTTGGTTTCGTTTAGTTTAGGTTTAGGTTTAGGTTTTTAGGTTTTTAGGGTTTTTGGCTCAGGTTTGTATTTTAGTGTTTAGGGTTTTAGGGTTTGTGGGTTAAGGTTAGGGTTTAGGTTTAGGGTTTAGGTTAGGGTTTAGAATTTAGTGTTTAGGGTTTAGGGTGTAGGGTTTGGGGGTTTAGGGATTAAATGTTTTATTAATGGTTTAGGGTTTAGGGTTAGTTTTAGGGTTTAGGGTTTAGGGTTAATTTTAGGGTTTAGGGTTTAGGTTTATGGTTCAAGTTTTAGTTTAGGGTTTAGGGTTTTTATTTTTTTTGTAAGAAAGAGCAAATTCATATTCGACATTTCTTTTTTTAGTTTTCATCAACCAAGTAACACAAAAGGTTTCTCCAATTCCCATTAGAACCACCCCGCCTTTCGAGTAGCGGGATCCACCATCATATCCCAGATCTATCCCTCTACTACCACCATAGTAGTAACCTCTATCATAGTTCCATAGGTTTTATTTAATTTTTAGGTTTTATTTAGTTTAGGTTTAGCTTTTAGATTTTGTGGTTTAGGTTTAGGGTTGTGGTTTAGGGTGGGGTTTAGGTTTAGAGTTTAGGGTTTAGGGTTTAGGGCCTGGGGTTTAGGGATGCAGTCCCAGGGTCCATTTAGGTCAGGGTCAGGGTTTAGGTTTAGGGTTTAATGTTTAGGTTTGTTTAGGTTTTAGTTTAGGTCAGATTTGTGGTTTTGTGGTTTGGCCTGGGGTTTAGGTTTTAGGGTTTAGGGTGGTTTGGGTCAGGTTTAGGATTTAGGTTTAGGGTTAGTTTTAGGATTAGGGTTTTATTGACTTTGTATTTATTCTTTTTTTTTATTTGTTAAGCCAGTGGTAGCAATTCTGGAGTGGGGTTAGTTTATTTTAAATTAAGCAAACCCCAGAGATTAAGTTTTTTTTTAATTTTTAGGGTTTAGGGTTTAGGGTTTAGGGTTACCTTATGGTTTATGTTCTTTTATAAATTCAATAAAATGATAGGTTTTGGGTTATTTAGCTTATATTGTGAATTTTTTATTTATTTTAGTTTATTTTAATTTTAAATTTTCTCTATGTTTATTTTTTATTTTTAGTTAGTTTAATTTATTTATTTTAGGTTTATTTATTTTGTTTATTTTTTTAGTTTTAGGTTTATTTTTTAGTTGAGATTTATTTTTATTTTATTTTTTAGGTTTAGGTTTTATTCTTTATTTTTAGGTTTAGGTTTAGATTTTTATTTTATTTTTTTAAGTTTAGATTTTAGGATTTTATTTTCTGTTTATTTTTAGATTTTATTTTTTAGTTTAGGATTAGGTTTATTTTTAGTTTATTTTATTTTATTTAGATTAGGTTTAGGTTTAGGTTTAGTTTATTTTAGGTTTAGGCTTAAGTTTTATTTATTTTAGTTTAGTTTATTTTAGTTTAGGTTTAGGTTTATTTGATTTTGTTTATTTTATTTTTATTTTAGGTTTAGGTTTTGTTTTGTTTAGTGTTTAGGTTTTATTTACTATTTATTTGTAGGTTTTTTGCCGGTTTAGGTTTTTTTAGCTTTTTTAGGTTTATTTTATTTTATTATAGATTTAATTTTTATTTTCTTTAGGTTTTTTCCAGTTTATTTTTTATTTTATTTAGTTTAGTTTGGGTTATTAATTATTTTATAGTTTATATTATCTTATTTTTATGTTTAGATTTAGGTTTTAATTTAGTTTTTTATTTTATTTTATTTTATTTAGGTTTAGGTTTTATTTTTTTTTATTATTAGGTTTTATTTAGTTTAGGTTTAGGTTTTTAGGGTTTAGGGTTTAGGGTTTTAGGATTTAGAGTTTAGGGTTTGTAGTTTTTAGGGTTTAGGATTAGTTGCATGGTTTAGGGTTTAAGGTTTAGGAATTAGGGTTTTGGGTTTAGTGTTTAGGGTTTAGGTTTTTTTAAATTAAGTAAATCGATAGGTTTAGGTTTATTTAGTTTATTTTTATATTTATTTTAGTTTATTATATTTTTTATTTTTATTTAGTTTATCTTATTTATTCTAGGTTTATTTATTTTAGTTCATTTTTTAGGTTTATGTTTACGTTTATGTTTATTTTTAAGTTTCATTTTATTTTTATTTTATTTTTAGCATTATATTTTATTTTTTATTTTTAAGTTTAGGTTTAGGTTTATGTTTTTTATTTATTTTTATAGGTTTATGTTTTAGGTTTTGATTTTAGGTTTTTTTGTTAATTTAAGTGTAGGTTTAGGTTTTTATTTTTTTAATTTAGATTAGGTTTTCATTTATTTTATTTTATTTTAGTTTTTATTTTTTATTTTATTTATTTATTAGGTTTAGGTTTAAGTTTACGTTTAGGTTTAGGTTTAGGTTTTAGTTTAGGTTTTATTAATTATATTTTTTAATTTTTTAGGTTTAGGTTTTTTATTTTATAAAATTTTGTAGGTTTATTTAGTTTAGGTTTAGGTTCTTTGGTATTTAGGATTAGGGTTTAGGGTTTAGGTTTGGTGTTTGTGTTTTATCATTTAGGGTTGTAGGTTTTTGTGTTTAGGGTTTAGGGTTTAGGATTTATCATTTAGGGTTATAGGTTTTTGTGTTTAGGGTTTAGGGTTTAAGGTTTAGGGATTTAGGGTTTAGGATTTAGCATTTAGGGTTTAGGTTGAGTTTTTATTTTATTTTTTTTTATTTTCTAAATCAAACCTAGGTTTAGGTTTATTTAGTTTATTTTTTATTTATGTTAGTTTATTTTATTATTTATTTTAATTTAGGTTTATTTTTATTTTTATTTAATTTAGTTGATTTATTTTAGGTTTATTTATTTTAGTTTAGGTTTTTTATTTTAGTTTAGTATTTAGGTTTGGGTTTAGGTTTTGTTTTATTTTAATTTTATTTTTTAGGTTTCGGTTTTATTTTTTTTTAGGTTTAGGTTTAGGTTTTTATTTTATTTTTTTAGGTTTATTTTTATGTTTTATTTTTTAGTTTATGTTTAGGTTTATTTTTAGTTTATTTCATTTTATTTAGTTTAGGTTTAGGTTCAGGTTTAGTTTATTTTAGGCTTAGGTTTAGTTTCTATTTATTTTAGTTTAGTTTTTTTTGTTTAGGTTTAGGTTTATTTTATTTTTATTTTAGGTTTTGGTTTTTTTTTGGTTTAGGGTTTAGGTTTTATTTTAGGTTTATTGTTTCAGTTTATGTTTTTATTTTATTTTATTTTAGGTTTGTTTTTTTTTTAATTTAGGTTTAGTCTTTTACTTTATTTAAGTTTTTTACTTTTTTAGTTTAATTTAAGTTTTAATATATTTTATTTTATTTTAGTTTTTGTTTTTTATTTTATTTTCTTTTTAGGTTTATGTATAGGTTTAGATCTAAGCTTATGTTTTAGTTTATGTTTTAATTTTATTATTTTCATTTAGTTTTAATTTTTTTTTAATTTTTTATTTTTTTGGTCTTATTTAGTTTAAATTTAAATTTTTAGCATCTTTGGGTTACTTTAGGATTTAGGGTTTAGGGTTTGGGGTTTGAGTTTAAGGTGTGGTAGGCTTTTTTTTTTGGTTTAGGGCTCACGGTAGGGTAGGGTTTATGGTTTATGGTAGGGTTTAGAGTTTTAGGGTTTAGTGTTTAGGGTTTAGGGTAGTGTCGTGGTCCTGGGCATAGGTTTAAGGTTAAGGTTTTGGAGATCCATGGGTTTAGGGTAGGGTTTAGGGTAGATCATGGTTTAGGGTCCATGGTTTTTTTGGATCCATGGGTTTAGGGTTTATTGTTTGGGTTTAGGTTTTATTTTATTTATTTAGGTTTGTTTTTAATTTAAGTTTAGTCTTTTACTTTATTTAAGTTTTACTTTTAATTTAGTTTAGGTTTAATATATTTTATTTTATTTTTTTTTATTTTTATTATATTTTCTTTTTAGGTTTATGTTTAGGTTTAGGTCTAAGCGTAGGTTTTAATTTATGTTTTTATTTTATTATTTTCATTTAGTTTTAATTTTTTTTTAATTTTTTAATTTTTTTGGTCTTATTTTGTTTAAATTTAAATTTTTAGCATCTTAGGGTTACTTTATGTTTTAGGGTTTAGGGTTTGGGGTTTGGAGTTTGGGGTTTAGGGTTTAGGCTTTTTTTTGGTTTAGGGTTTACGATTTAGGGTTTAAGGTTTAGGGTTTATGGTTTAGGGTCTGAGTTTTAGGGTTTAGTGTTTAGGGTTTAGGGTTTAGTGTTTTTAGGGTTCGAGGTTTAGGGTTTTTGGTGATAATTTTAACAGAACTTGGAAGAAAGAGGTCGATGAAGGATCCAAACCAATGCTACTTGGGGGAACCATAAATCAATAGGTGCAACAATACCAACATGGGCAGGAGTACCAACTTTCTATTTCTCAACCTCTTCATTAACTTCTTTAAGATCAACTTTCTTAAAATTAAATAATCATGATTTAGGGTTTAGGGTTTAGGCTTTAATTTTATGCTTTGTGGTTTAGGGTTTAAGGTTAGAGTTGGTTTAGAGTTTAGGGTTTATGGTTTATGGTTTGGGTTTGGTGGTTTGGGTTTTGGGTTTAGGGTTTAGGTTTAGGGTTGTATGTTTAGGATTTAGGTTTGGGTTTAGGGTCAGTATGTTTAGGATTTAGGGTTTAGGGTTTAAGATTTATGGTTATGGTTTTTTTATTTTTAAATTAAGTAAACCCTAGTTTATGTTTATTTAATTTATTCTTTATTTATTTTATTTTATTTAGGTTTATTTTTTTATTTAGTTTAGTTTATTTATTATTTATTTTTTTAGTTTAGAGTTTTTATTTTACTTTATCTTTAGGTAGGTTTAGGTTTAGGTTTATTTTTAGTTGAGTTTTATTTTATTTTATCTTTAGTTTATATTTTTGACTTTTAGGTTTAGGTTTAGGTTTAGGTTTATATTTTTAAATTTTTCTATTTCGGTTTTATGATTTTATTTTAGTTTGTTTTTAGATTTTATGTTTTAGTTTGGGTTTAGGTATATTTTTAGTTTATTTTATTTTATTTAGTTTAGTTTAGGTTTAGTTTTAGTTTATTTTAGGTTTAGGTTTAGGTTTTATTTATTTTAGTTTAGTTTATTTTAGTTTGGGTTTTAGTTTATTTTATTTTGTTTATTATATTTTTATTTTAGGTTTAGTTTTATTTTTTAGTTGAGGGTTTATGTTTATTTTTATTTATTTTGAGGTTTATTTTTAGGTTTAAGTATTTATTTTATTCTTATTTTGGTATATTTTATTTTTATTTTATGTTTAGTTTGTATTTTATTTAGGTTTTTTTAATTCTAAGGTTTATTTTATTTTTTTTGTTTAGTTTAATTTTTTATTTATTTTATTTTAGTATATTTTTATTTTATAATTTTATTTTATTTTTTAGTTTAGGTTTTGGTTTTAGTTTAGGTTTTTATTTTATTTTATTTTTTTATTTTATTTAGTTTTTGGTTTTGTTTAGTTGGGGTTTTAGGGAGGTTTAGGTTTTTAGTTTTAGGGTTAAAGTTTAGGCAGGGTTTAGGGTTTAGGGTAGAATTTAGTGTTGTGGTAGGTCTTCTGGGGTTTGGGTTTTGATTAAAGGTTTAGGGCTTGGGTTTAATGGTTTGGGTTTGTTTTAGGGGTTTAGGTTTAGTTTAGTTTAGGTTTTGTGGTAGGTTTAGTGTTTGTGGGTTTAGGGTTTAGGATTTAGGTTTTAGGTTTATTTAGTTTAGTTTAGGTTTAGGGTTTTGTATTTTTGTAAAGAGCAAATTCATATTACATTTCTTTTTAGTTTTCATCAACCAAGTAACATAGGTTTCCAATTCCCATAACCAGCCTATGAGATCCACCATCATATCATCCTCTACCACCATAGTAGTAACTAATTCCCATAGGTTTTATTTAATTTTAGGTTTATTTAGTTTTAGTTTAGGTTTTTAGATTTTTTTTGGGTTTAGGGTTTAGGTTTTAGTTTTTTAGGGTTTAGGGTTTGGTTTGGGTTGTGTTTAGGGTTTACATTTAGGGTTATTTAGGGTTTAGTTTTAGGGTTTAATGTAGTTTAGGTTTAGGTTTTAGGTTGTGTTTATTTAGGGGTTTGGTTAGTTTAGGTTTTAGGGTTTAGGGTTTTGGGTTTTTGGGGTTGTAGGTTTAGGATTTAGGGTTTAGTTTAGGATTAGGGTTTTTATTGACTTTGTATTTATTCTTTTTTTTTTTTATTTTGTTTAGGTTTAGTTTTTCTGTTTAGGTTGTTTTAGTTTAGTTTATTTTTAAATTAAGCAAACCAGAGTTTAAGTTTTTTTTTAATTTTGTTTAGGTTTAGGGTTTAGGTTTTATGGTTTTGTTCTTTTATAAATTAAAACCATAGGTTTTGGGGTTATTTAGTTTATAATGAATTTTATTTATTTTAGTTTATTTTAATTTGAAATTTTATGTTTATTTTTTTTATTTTTTAGTTAATTTAATTTATTTATTTTGGTTTATTTATTTTATTTTTTTTTAGTTTAGGTTTATTTTAGTTGAGATTTATTTTATTTTATTTTTAGGTTTAGGTTTTATCTTTATTTTAGGTTTAGGTTTAGATTTTATTTTATTTTTTTAAGTTTAGATTTTAGGATTTTATTTTTGCTTTATTTTAGATTTTTTTTTTTAGTTTAGGATTAGTTTATTTTAGTTTATTTTATTTTATTTAGATTAGGTTTAGGTTTAGGTTTTTATTTTAGGTTTAGCTTAAGTTTTATTTATTTTAGTTTAGTTTATTTTAGTTTTTTAGTTTATTTTATTTTGTTAATTTTATTTTATTTAGGTTTGTTTGTTTGTTTAGGGTTTAGGTTTTATTTACTATTTATTTGCAGGTTTTTTGCCGGTTTAGGTTTTTTTTTTTAGTTTTTTTTTGGTTTATTTTATTTTCATTATAGATTTAATTTTTATTTTCTTTAGGTTTTTTATTCTTAGTTTTATTTTATTTTATTTAGTTTAGTTTGGGTTATTAATTATTTTATATCAGTTTATATTATTTTATTTTTAGGTTTAGATTTAGGTTTTAATTTAGTTTTTTATTTTATTTTATTTTATTTATTTTATTTAGGTTTAGTTTTTTTATTTTATTATAGGTTTTATTTAGTTTAGGTTTAGGTTTTTAGTTTAGGTTTAGGTTTTTTTAGGATATGAGTTTAGAGGTTTAGATTAGTTGAATGGTTTAGGAAGGTTTAGAATTAGGGTTTAGTGTTGGTTTTTTTTTTTTTTTTTAAAATTAAGTAATCGATAGTTTAGTTTATTTAGTTTTTTTATATTTATTTTAGTTTATTATATTTTTATTTTATTTTAGTTTATCTTATTTATTCTAGGTTTATTTATTTTAGTTCATTTTTAGGTTTAGTGTTTATGTTTATTTTTAAGTTTAGTTTTATTTTATTTTAAGCATTATATTTTACTTTTATTTTAAGTAGTTTAGGTTTTTTTTATATTTTTATAGGTTTATGTTTTAGGTTTGATTTTAGGTTTTGTTAATTTGGGTTTAGGTTTTATTTTTTAATTTAGTTTAGGTTTTATTTATTTTATTTTAGTTTAGTTTTATTTTTTTATTTTTATTTATTTAGTTTAGTTTAAGCTTCACGTTTAGGTTTAGTTTAGGTTTTAGTTTAGGTTTTATTAATTATATTTTTAATTTATTTAGGTTTAGGTTTTATTTTATTTTTTATTTAGTAATTTGTTATTTAGGATTAGGGTTTGGGGTCAGGGTTTAGTGGTTGTGTTATCATCAGGTAAGGTTTTGTGTTTAGGTAGGGTTTAGATTTATCATGGGGTAGGTTTTGTGTAGGTTTAGGGTAATTCCAGGGATTTAGGGTTAGAGTTTTTTTTTATTTTTATTTTTTTATTAAATTCAACCCCAGTTTAGGTTTATTTAGTTTATTTTATTTTATGTTAGTTTATTTTATTATTTATTTTAATTTAGGTTTATTTTTTTTATTTTATTTAATTGATTTATTTTAAGTTTATTTTATTTTAGTTTAGGTTTTATTTTAGTTTAGTATTTAGGTTTGGTAGTTTTGGTTTTATTTTTTTAGTTTAGTTTTATTTTATTTTATTTTTTATTTTGGTTTTATTATTTTTAGGTTTTAGTTTAGGTTTTATTTTATTTTTTAGGTTTATTTTTATGTTTTATTTTTAGTTTATGTTTAGGTTTATTTTAGTTTATTCGTTTATTTAGTTTAGGTTGTTTAGTTTATTTTATTAGTTTAGTTTTATTTATTTTAGTTTTGTTTATTTTGTTTTAGGTTTAGGTTTATTTTATTTTTTATTTTAGGTTTGGTTTTTTTTTGTTTAGGTTTAGTTTTATTTTAGGTTTTTAAGTTTATGTTTTTTATTTTATTTTAGGTTTGTTTTTTTAATTTAGTCTTTACTTTATTTATTTTACTTTTAGTTTAGTTTAGGTTTTAATATATTTTATTTTATTTTAGTTTTATTTTATTTTCTTTAGGTTTATGTATAGGTTTAGTCTTTTATTTTAATTTATGTTTTTATTTTATTATTTCATTTAGTTTTAATTTTTTAAATTTTTAATTTTCAAATTTTTAAATTTAAGTTTTAGCATCTTAGGGTTACTTTAGGATTTAGTTTTGTGGTTTAGCTTTTTTTGGTTTTAGGTCATTTTAGGGTTTAGGTTTATTTTATGGTTTAGGGTCAGTTTTAGGGTTTCTTAGGGGATTAGGGTTTAGTGTTTTTAGGGTTGGGTCCAGGTTTAGGTTAAGGTTTAGATTCATGTTTTATAGGGTTTAAGGTTTTGATTTTATTTTAAATGAGAAAAGTCATATTGAACATTTCTTCTTATTTATTTTATTTATTTTGGTTTATTTTATTATTTTATTTATATATTTTTATTTTTATTTAATTTAGTTTATTTATTTTAGTTTTATTTATTTTAGTTTATGTATTTTTTTTTAGTTTATTTTTTAGGTTTAGGTTTAGGTTTATGTTTATTTTTAGTTATGTTTTTTTTATTTTATTTTATGTTTTAAGTTTTCTTTTATTTTTGGTTTAGGTTTAGGTTTTATTTAAGTTTTACTTAGGTTTTATTTTTTATTTTAGGTTTATTTATGTTTTATTTTCTTTCTTAGGTTTTTTTTAGGTTCTTAGTTTAGGTTTATTTTGGTTTTATTTTTTAGTTTAGGTTTAGGTTTATTTTAGTTTATTATATTTTATTTAGTTTAAGTTTAGGTTTAGGTTTAGGTTTATTTATTTATTTTAGTTTAATTTATTTTAGTTTAGGTTTAGGTTTATTTTTATTTTTAAGTTTATTTTTAGGGTTTATTTTATTTTATTTTATTTATATTTTTAGGTAGTTTATTTTATTTAGGTTTTATTTTTTTAGATTAGTGGTTTTTATTTTATTTTAGTTTAGTTTTCCTTGTGCTAGTTTAGGTTTAGATTTTAGTTTATGTTTTATTTTATCTTGGTTTAGATTTATATAATTTATTTTAGGCTTTATTTATTTTAGGTCATGTTTTAGCTTTTAGGGTTTATGGTTTAGTTAGTAGAGTGGTAGGGTTGGGGTGTGGAGGGGTTTGGGAGGAGAAGTGTTTTGGTCTTCTTAGATTTAGGTTTAGGGGTGTTTAGGGCCTAGGTAGGGAGGGCCCAGGATTGAGAGTAGGGCAAGTATTTAGGGTTTAGGGAGGTGGTAGTTTATAAGTTTAAGTCAAGTTAGCCCCAGCTTAGGGTTTTGGGTTTTAAAGAGAACATATTACTTTATTTTAGTTATTTTGTTTATAAGTTTTATTTATAGGTTTATTTTATTTTCTAGTTTAAGTTTTATATATTTTATTTTAATTTATTTTATTAATTTATTTTTGGTTTATAGGTTTTACTTTATCTTATTATTTTATTATTATTTTATCTTTTTAGGTTTTATTTTATTTAGGTTGACAGGTTTTACATTTTGAGGTTTAGGGTTTAGGGTTTGTTAGGGGTTAGTGGTTTAGTGGTGGGTCAGCTTTAGGGTTTATGGTTTTAGTGGTGGTTTTAGGTCAGTTGGTTCATATGTTTTAGGTTTAGGGTTTAGACTTTGATTTAGTTTTAGGTTTAGGATTAGTTTAGGGTTTAAAGTTTATGGTTTTAGGGTTTAAGGTTTAGGGTTTAGGGTTTAAGTTAGGGTTAGGGTTTAGGATTTAGGGTTTTGGGTAGCTTAGCTCTACCCTTATACAACCTAGAATATGAAAGAATAATTATAACTGTATTAAATTGTATTGGGGTCGCCTTTCTTCATATCTCCATTTCTGATTTGGTTCCTTCTTTCATTTGGATGGTGTTTGCTTCAAAGGAATAATAGGGAACTCTAGGACAAAGCCATCTTTCCAATGCTCATCTTAATCCCTCACATCACTATTCCTAAATCCTATTGTAAAAATTACATTTATGTGGGGAAAGTAAATCTAACTACACCAAAAATAGAGGTTAGCTAAATATAAATATAATCCCAAGCAGTTGTATTTATAATTTGGACTTAGCACCCTAAACATGGGTAACTAAGCCACTGTCCTAACTTGGATTATGCTTAAGGATTTTATCACCTTGCAAAAAGAGCATTCACATTTATTTTTAAGTATCCCTTAAGCATAATCCCTTGCAAAAAATATGATTAGGTTAATATTGGCCTCTCATCTAGTCTATGAAGCATGCACCCTAACATCCAATCTAAAATAATACATCATAAAACAAAATATACATCACAGCATACACCATCCTAACTTAGAGCCAGAAGTGGATACTTAATTCTAATGTGTGTATTAAGGCTTGTGTGGTAAGTCTTGTTAGGCATTAGTGTTGTATTTTCTAAGTGTAGAATGATTCAATTTAACATGAAAGGTTGATTTCACATGAAGTAGTTTAATTGATTTGAGAATTTAATTTGTTTTTTTTTTCATTTGATTACACTTAGCAACAAAGTGTTATAAAGAGAGGAAAAGAGGATTTCCCTCTTTCACACCTTAAGTCACTTTCTAAGCTATATTAATTTGATTTTGTTCTCTTTATTGAATGGATTACTAAATGATTTAATTAATTCTTAGTTTAGGTTCACTTTAAATAATCATATTCAAAATGAAAGGCATCTTAAGATTAATTTAATTGAATTACTACCACATGACATCTATTAAATCATTCCTTTCCAACACATGTAACATGCATATGATTTAATCCTAAGTGTATCTATACATTCAACATATTATAGTACACTTAAATGATGAATATATGTGTATGTTTAGAATTTATATTATATTTAATTTAATTATTTAAACATATTAATTTAAAACTTTATCCAAATACTTATACAAAAATGACATAAGAATGAAATTAAATAGGCATGTGCCGTTGTTAAACCAGGGAAGTGAGGTAATCAAACGACCTCCTTTGAGCTAGCTAAAGCCTCAATTCTTGGGATGTCCGACTATATACTTATTTGCATTCAACCATATGTAAATTTGAATACAAGAACAAAAGAAGTAAGCTTCAAATCATATGGCTAATTAATTCAACCACTTAGTCAATTATGAATGTATGCAATTATAATGTAAAATGGGATTTCCATTCACTAAACACATATACATATACATGTACAAAGATATCGGCATGTACGTGTCGTTGTTAAACCAAGGAAGTGAAGTAATCAAATGACCTCCTTGGGGCTAACTAAAGCCTCATATTCCTGGGATGTCCAGACTATATAGTAACTTTTCTTGGACACACATCGATGTATACATAAATGAGGGAAAGAAAACCATGCAAAGATTGTATATATTTTTTTTTGATTGAATCATTTATATATATGAATTAAAGCTCTATCCAATATCTAATGTTGAAATACATAAGAATGAAATCAAATGGGTACATGCCATTGTTAAACTAGGGGAGTGAGGTAATCAAATGACCTTCTTGGGACTAGCTAAAGCTATAGGCATTACCATTCAATCTAACATAAATCAACAGATGAATAGAGGAAAGAGAACTCAACAATCATACACTTAAGCTATAGGCATATGCATTTCTTATGTGTTTATAACTAGCATCATAACACATATTATTCTTTATTTATAAGCTTTTGAATAATACATTTGGATTTAATAGTGATAATAGCCATGCATATATTAAATTAAATCAACACATGCAAGCTTACATAGAGGAAATCCATTTTATTTTACTTGATTTTGAAAAGATGGATGCATGAATTCAAATTACATACCAAATTTAACATGATTGGAAAGAGGACAATCAAATATAAGCATGTGATTCATTCAACCAAACTAGTTCTTAAGGACAATCAAATCAAATAAGATTATTTAAAGCAAACCAAAGCTTCTTTATTAATTAAGTTTTGGATTTCTTTTGATTTAAAGAGGAGAAGAGAAATCATCACTTGTTGTTTTAAACCCATTCCCACATTAATGATTTGAGGTGATTTAGGGAAATGTAATTAAGCTGATTTTATTGGTTAATTAAGTTGGACCTTTAATTAGATGAATTAATTACCCTTACCTATGTCACCTTAAAGTAATTAACTAAATAATTAGGAGCCAACATGATATGCATGGAAAATAAACTTGCAATGATCCTAGGAAATAAAAGGGGCCTAATTCAATTGGCTCATGATTAATATTTAATTAGATTAAGTGACTTAATTAATTTATTATTTTCCCATAAATGTGTACTAACCATAATTTCATTAAACTCCTTTAGGTTATTGAACACCTAAAGATCTACCCCATGATTTAATTAATTAAGTTCTGATGTGATTATGATTTCAATTTACTTAAGTGATTTAAATAATTAGTTAAATCTTAATTAGTTTTATTTTATAAAAGGGTGAAATGAACTTAAGGAAAGGGGTCGCAACTCTATTCCTTAGTTCACTTACTGTTGAAGAATGATTAATAAACTTAATTAACTAATTTGTTACTATTCAGGGGACTAATTAATCATTAATTAACTTAAAAGAGTAGTTAAGGTTTAGTTTGCCAATTTTCCTAAGTGAGCAATAAATCTCAAGAAAATCATGGGAGACAGAGGTCATCCCATTAAATTAACCCTAAATCCCAAACCCTAAACCCTAAACCCTAAACTCTAAATCTTAAACCCTAAACTAACCCTAAACCCCAAACCCTAAAATCTAAATTGGCCCTAAACCTTAAACTAACCCTAAACCCTAAGAATGGGCAGAACCTTGACAGCAGGAACATCACCAACAACTTGCCTCAGTCTAGATCTAGTGGTGTAGGCCAAGGCATAGGCAGCACTTATCATAGTGGTGGTGGGGGATCTAGAGGTATTGGTGGATATGGAGGTGGTGGTCGGAGCAGTAGTGGTTATGGAGGCACAAGAAGTGATGGAAGCTATAACCGTGGTGGTGGCAGAGGGAGAGATCAGGAATATCATGGTGGATCCCGCTACTCAAGAAGCGGGGGTGGTTCTGATGGGAACTAGAGAAATTGAAGAACGACTGATTCAATTTAGTACTTATGGAACTGTGTCTTTACAGTAGAGACGGTTCTACTTATCTAAGGATTTTGATTTTCTCAGTGGGTGCTCATTTTTTATTTATGTCATTACAGTTGTCTTAGAAAACTTGGCGTGCTACTTGGTTGATGAAATCGAAAAGTAGAAATGTTGAATTTGAATTTGTTCTTTGTTAAAAAAAACCTTAAACCCTAAACTAAAACTTAAACACCAAACCTTAAACCTTAAATCCTAAAACCCAAACCCTAAACCCTAAAGTAACCCTAAACCCTAAACCCTAAGCCCTAAAAAGCTAAAAACCTAAACCAAAGCTAAATAAAACCTAAAAATAAAATAAATGAAAAAACCATAACCAAAATAAAATAAAAAGTAAAAATAAAATAAAAACATAAACTAAAACTGAAACCTAAACCTAAACCTAAAAAGAAAATAAAACAAAAAATAAAAACTAAATTAAAATAAAATAAATAAAAATCTAAACTAAACAAAAAAATATAAAAACTAAATAAAAGAAAAGCTAAACCTAACATAAAAAATAAACCTAAAATAAAATAAAATAATAACTAAATAAAAACCTAAACCTAAAAAATAAACCAAAAAATAAAACCTAAAAATAAATAAAAAATAAAACCTAAATCCTAAACTAAAAAAAAAACCTAAACCTAAAAGAATAATAAAATAAACAAAATAAAATAAGCCTAATCCTAAACTAAAATAAACTAAGCTAAAATAAATAAAACCTAAACCTAAACCTAAATCATAAATTAAACTAAATAAAATAAAATAAACTAAAAATAAACTTAAGCCTAAACTAAAAAAAAAACCAAAACAAACTTAAAAAAACTAAAACCTAAAAATAAAATAAAAGCCTAAACCTAGAACATAAAAGTAAAAATAAAAGGCTAAAATATAAAAAATTAAAATAAAACTCAACTAAAATAAACATAAACCTAAAAAATAAACTAAAATATAAAACCTAAACAAAATAAATAAACTAAATTAAATAAAAAATAAAATAATAAACTCAAAATAAATAATAAACAAAATAAACCTAAACCTACTAGTTTACTTAATTAAAAAAACCTAAACCCAAAATCCTAAACCCTAAACCCTAAACCCTGAACCCTAAACCCTAAAACTAACCTTAAACCCAAAATCCTAATCCATAAAACTATAAACCATAAACCCTAAACCCTAAACCCTAAGCCCTAAACTCTAAACCCTAAAATACTAAACCCTAAACCCTAAACCCTAAACCTTAAAACCCTAAATTGAAAACTCTAAATGCTAAACCCTAAACCCTAAACCCTAAAACCTACAACCGTAAACCTTATACTAAACCTAACCCAAAAAATAACCTAAATTAACTAAACCCTAAGAATGGGCGTGAACTTGGTGACAGAACATCACTCCAGTCTCTGATCAAAAGGTAGCGGGCGGTTATCAAGGTGGTGGGGGGATCTAGAGGTAGTGGTGGATATGGAGGTGGTGGTGGATATGGTGGTAGCAGGTTATGGAGGCGGGAGGAGCAACAGAGGTTACATCCGTGGTGGTGGTAGAGGGAGATATCAAGGATATGATGGTGGATCTTGCTACATGAGAGGTGGAGGTGGTTCTGATGGGAACTATAGAAACTAAAGAACGATTGATTCGATCTACTGTTTATGGAAAAATGTATTTATAGTAAAGATGGTTCTACTTATCTAGGGTTTTTGATTTGCTCTATGGGTTCTCATTTTTTATTTATGTCATCGCTTGTGTCTAGAAAATTAGGCATGGTTAATGAAATCAAAAGAAAAATGTTGAATATGAATTTGTTCTCTATTAGAAAACCTTAAACCCTAAACTAAACTTAACCCTAAACCTAACCTAAACCTAAACCTAAAACCTAAACTAAAAAATCTTAATTAAACCTCTAAACCTAAACCTAAAACCTAAACCTAAACCTAAACCTAAAACTCATAAACCCTAAACCCAAAACATACAACCCTAAAGCCTAAACCATAATCGCAAAACCCTAAACCCTAAACCTAAACCTTAAAATATCCCTTAACCCTAACCGCAAATCCTAAACCTTGAATAAAGATGTCAATAGGAGTAGATCTGAAGAATGACCTAATCCTAACATAGTTATGGTAGCTAAAGAATATGTCTTCAAGAGACTTTCCCTTAACTATTATAGATTTGAATACCCTAAACCAAAACCTTAAATCATATTATATTACCATATATTATAGTATAATGTAGCATCACATATTTGAGCATGTATTGATGTGTTTTTAGGTGTTATAAGATGTTTTGAAATGTTTATGGTTGTGCTATATTTAAATATAAATCATAAAAAATTGATTTAATAAGTCAGGATGATGAAATTGTTAAATTTGAAGTCAAATTAGGTTGTTGTTCCAAAGCTATGCTACCACTTGTAGTCTAAAAGTAAGATTTTATGTTCAAAATAAATATTATATGTTGTAGCATAGTATAACATCATATATCATAATATATATTGTTCTCGCATTTTATATTCTTTTAGTATTTTATAATCATGTAGTCGATCCTACAATAGTATTAATTATAAAAATGTTGATTTAGACTTTTAAATAGTGGAATTTGTCCAAATTCATAGAGCATGGAATCATAATATATTATTTCAATTTAAAATATGTAAGTGATAATGATTAAAATATATAATATTCGTTAATTTTAAGTGATTCTGTGTAATGTTAGACAATATATTATATTATAGCAAATTATAATATAAAATCATAAATTGTAATATAATATAGTGTGTTAATTTACACTATAATATGTATAGCATGATACTATATAGTTAGTTTGAGCTTGCACCATCATAAATCATAAATTGTTGATTATAATATTAAGACAATGTAATTTGAGAAAATACATTATTAGGCTTTTGGTTGAAGTATTAAAGGTGTGCATAAGAGAAGAACTAAGATTTAATGAGAATTTCATGCCATGGACATGGAGAGAGATGCGCTAGGGGATCACACATGCATTGGACATGACATGTGAGGGGTCAATGTCGAGGGAATAGATGAAGAAAATTTGCTGGGAATATGGTTTGAATTTGATTTGATTATATGATTTTTGGAATGAAGATCCACTAGGGATAAGAATCTATAATCCTCCATGGATTTTCTCAATTCCAACCACCGACCTCTCAGTGGTGGGATCCACCATCATATCTCATTCACCACCACCATGACTAGAACCTCTGTTGTTCTTCCCATCTCCATAACCACCACTACTTTAACCACCACCTCCATATCCACCAGCACCTCCAAATCCCCAACCATTACTATGATAATAGCCACCTCCGCCTTCACCTCCACTATAAGATCTAGATTGAGTCTGCTAGATGGTGATGTTCCTAGCATCAAGGTTCTGTCCATTCTTATGTTTTAGGTTTATTAAGTTTTAGGGTTTAGGTTTACTTTTTAATTTATTTAATTACTTTTGGTTTAGGGTTAGGGTTTAGGGTTTAAGGTTTAAGGTTTATGGTTCATGGTTTAGGATTTTAAGGTTTATGCTTTAGGGTAAGGGAGATTCAGGGTTTAGGTTTAGTATTTTAGGATTTTAGCTTTAGGGTTAGGTTTAAGGTTTAGTTTAGTGTTTAGTGTGGGTTTAGGGTTTGAGTTAGGTTTAGTTTAGTTTAAGGAGAGATTTAGGTTAGGCTAAAAGCTTTGTGCTGGCATTTAGGTTTTATAGTTTTAAGGAGGGTTACTTAGGGTTTAGGGTAGTTAGGGTTAGGGTTTAGGAGGTTTAAGGGAGTTTTAGTTTAGGTAGGGAGAAGTATAGGGTTATGGTAGTTTAGTTTAGTTTATTATGGTTTAGGGTTTGGATTTAGAGGTTTAGTAGGTTTTTAAAATCGAGGTTTATGTTTATTTATATATATATTTATTTATTTATTTATTATATTTTATTTTATTTAGTTTAGGTTTATTTATTTTAGGTTTTATTATTTATTTCTGGTTTCAGTTTATTTAGTTGAGTTTATTTTATTATATAGAGTTTATTTTTATTTTAGGTTTTTTATTTTATTTTTTTTTTAGGTCAGGTTTTTATTTTAGGTTCTTTTTTAGGTTTTATTTTTTTAGTTTAGGTTTAGGTTTAATTATAGTTTATTTTATTTCATTTAGTTTAGGTTTAAGTTTAGCTTATTTATTTAGGTTTAGGTTTATTAGTTTTAGTTTAGTTTATTTTGTTTATGTTTAGTTTATTTTATTTTTATTTATTTTTTTTTATTTAGGTTTAGTTTTGTTTAAGGTTAAGGTTTTATTTTTTATTTATTTTTAGGTTTATTTTTTAGGTTTAGGTTTTATTTTGTTTTTATTTTATTTTATTTTAGGTTAATTTTAATTTTTTATTTATTTTACATTTAGTTTTTATTTTATTTCGGTTTATTTTACTTTTTAGTTTAGTTTAAGTTATTATTTATTTTATTTAGTTTATTTTTATTATTTTATTTTATTTTATTTTTAGGTTTATGTTTATGTTTAAGTTTAGGTTTTTTTACTTTAGGTTTAGGTTTTTTTTATTTATTTTATTTATCGATTTTATTTAGTTTTGGTTTAGGTTTTTAGGTTTCAAGGTTTATTTTTTAATTTTATTTTGGTTGATTTTTATTTTTAATTAATTTAGTTTGTTTATTTTAGGTTTATTTACTTTAGTTGATTTTTCATGTTTAGGTTTAGGTTTAGGTTTATATTTTAGTTTATTTTATTTTATTTTTTAGGTTTAGGTTATATTTTTATTTTTAGGTTTAGGTTTGGTTTTGTTTAATTTTTTTTTTAGGTTTTATCATTTATTTTAGGCATTATTTTTTTAGTTTAGGTTTAGGTTTATTTTTTAGCTTATTTTATTTTAATAGTTTAGGTTTAGGTTTAGTTTATTTTAGGTTTAGGTTTTATTTATTTTTTATTTAGTTTAGTTTATTTATTTTATTTTGTTTATTTTGTGTTTAGGTTTTTAGGTTTTATTTTCAGGATTATTTACAAGTTTAGGTTATAGTTTTATTTTATTTTATTTAAGATTTATTTTATTTGTATTTTACTTTAGTTTTATTTTTTTATGTTTTATTTTAGGTTTATTTTATTTTTTAGTTTAGTTAGGCTTTTATTTATTTTATTTTAGTTTAGTTTTACTTATTCTATTTTATTTTAGGTTTAGGTTTAGGTTTTTTAGATTTAGGTTTAGTTTATTTTTAGGTTTTATTTATTTTATTATTTATTTTATTTATTTATTTATTTTAGTTTAGGTTTAGGTATTTAGGTTTTATTTTGGGGTGAGTTTAGGGTTTAAAATTTATTTAGGGTTAGGGTTTTGATTTATTTTAGGTTTTTATTTACTTTGGTTTTATTTTAGTTTATTTCTTAGGTTTAGGTTTAGGTTTAAGTTTATTTTTAGTTGAGTTTTATTTTTATGTTTAGGATTTATTTTTTTGTTTTTTTTAGGTTTAGGTTTTTATTTTATTTTAGGTTTAGGTTTTTTATTTTAGGTTTCTTTTTTATTTTTTTAGTTTAGGTTTAGGTTTAATTTTAGTTTATTTTATTATTTAGTTTAGGTTTAAGTTTAGGTTTAGTTTATTTTAGTATAAATTTAGGTTTTATTTGTTTAGTTTATTTTTATATATTTAGGTTTAGTTTATTTTGTTTATTTTTTTTATTTTAGGTTTTTTTTTTTTTATTTAAGGTTAAGGTTTTATTTTTTATTTATTTTTAGGATTATTTTTTAGGTTTAGGTTTTATTTAGTTTTTATTTTATTTTAGGTAAATTTTAATTTTAATTTTTTTATTTTACGTTTAGTTTTTATTTTATTTAAGTTTATTTTACTTTTTAGTTTAGTTTAGGACATTATTTTTTTTATTTTAGTTTATTTTTATTAGATTGTTTTATTTTTTGTTTAAGTTTAGGTTTATGTTTAAGGTTTAGTTTTGGTTTTTATTTTATTTTATTTTCTATATATTATTTAAGTTTCAATTTTTTATTTTATTTTATTTTTAGGTTTTATTTAGTATTTTAGGCTTTTAGGTTTATTTTTTTTTTAGGTTTATTTTATTTTTATTTAGTTTTTATTTATATTTTACTTTGTTTAATTAAGTTTACTTTTAGGTTTAAGTTTAGTTTTAATTTAGTTTAGTTTTATTTTATTTTATTTTAGGGATTAATCTTTATTTTTAATTTTAGTTGTTTTATTTTATTTTATTTTTTAGTTTTTTTTTTTTCTAGGTATTTTTTTTAGTTTAGGTTTAGATTTATTTTTAGTTTATTTTATTTTATTTATTTTAGGGTTTAGGTTTAGTTTATTTTATGTTAAGGTTATTTTATTTTATTTAGTTTAGGTTTAGGTTTAGGTTTATTTTATTATGTTTATTTTAGGTTTAGGTTTCTTGGTTTATTTTAAGTTTAGGTTTTTTATTTATATTTTATTTTATTTTAAGTTTATTTTAATTTTATTTTATGTTTAGTTTTATTTTATTTAAGTTTTTTTTTTAGGTTTTATTTACTATTTAGATTAGGTTTTTATTTATTTGATTTATTTTAATTTATAATTTTTATTTTATTTTATTTTTAGGTTTATGTTTTGGTTTTGGTTTAGGTTTAGGTCTTATTTTAGGTTTTTATTATATTTTACTTATTTTATTTTATTTTATTTAGGTTTAGATTTATTTATTTATTTTATTTTAGATTTTATTTAGTTTTGGCTTAGGTTTTTAGGTTTTTAGGGTTTTGGATTTATGGTTTGGGGTTTAAGGTTTGGGGTTTAGGGTTGTAGGTTTTAGGGTTTAGGATTTAGAGTTTAGGGTTTGGTAGGTTTAAGGTTTTAGGGTGTAGGTAGGGTTTAGGCCATGATTTTTATTATTTTAAATTAAACAAGGTAGGTTTAGGTTTATTTAGTTTTTATTTATTTTAGTTTATTTTACTTTTATTTTGATCGTTTTTATATTTAGGTTTTATTTTATTTATTTTTTATTTTTTTAGATTTTATTTTTTTAGGGTTTAGGGGGGTTTAGGGTTTATTTAGTTGTAGGTTTTTAGGGAGGGTTTGACCATGGCTTAAAGGTTTATGGTTACAGGTTAGAGAGTTTAGGATTTAGGGTTTAGGGTTTGTGTTAGGGTTTTAGGGTTTTTAATTTTTTTTTAAATTTTTTTATATTAAGTAAACAAGTAGATTTAGGTTAATTTAGTTTATTTAATATTTATTTTATTTTATTTTATTTTTTTTATTTTGATTTAGGTTTATTTTTATTTTTATTTAGTTCAGTTTATTTATTTTAGGTTTATTTATTTTGGTTTAGGATTTTTATTTTAGTTTATTTTTTAGGTTTAGGTTTAAGATTATTTTTTAGGTTAGTTTTATTTTTATTTTATTTTTCAGGTTTTAGTTTTATTTTTTATTTTTAGGTTTAGGCTTAGGTTCTTATTTTAATTTATTAAGTTTAGGTTTTAGTTATTTATTTTAGGTTTATTTTTAGGTTTTATTTTTTAGTTTATGTTTAGGTTTATTTTTAGTTTATTTTATTTTATTCAGTTTAGGTTTAGGTTTAGGTTTTATTTATTTTAGTTTAGTTTATTTTAGTTTAGGTTTAGGTTTAATTTATTTTTATTTTAGGTTTAGGTTTTTTTGTTAGTTTAGGGTTTAGGTTATATTTTTTTATTTATTTTTAGGTTTATTATTTAAGTTTTGGTTTTATGTAGTTTTATTTTATTTTATTTTAGTTATTTTATTTTTTATTTTAGCTTTAGTTTTATTTTAATTAGGTTTTAATTTTAGTTTAGTTTAGTTTTTATTTATTTTATTTTTGTATAGTTTTTATTTTATTTTATTTTCTTTTAGGTTTTAGGTTTAGGTTTTAGTTTATTTTTCATTTTATTATTTAATTTTATTTTGGTTTGTTTATTTATTTTATTTTTTAGAATCCTGATAAAATAGATCGTTTAGATTGTAAAAATTGTAAGATCATTCCAAGTGAAATTTTAAGTACCCAACATCGACTATTAGTTTTAGATTTTAAGATGGAAAGTTGTAAGAGAAAAATAAACTAAATTATTGTCCTAGGTTAGATGGGGACACTTAAAGAATACAAATAAAAATATTTTTTAAAAGCTACAAGAAATGAGAATTTGGGATGTTCATAAGGAAGCTAACGTTATGTGGGAAAAATATCAGTGAAATTAAGCCCAAAGATATGTAGAATCAAAAGGAAAAGCTTCTTTAATAAGAATAGTTGGTATAGTGAGTGCAAGAATACAAAAAAAATATTTTAAGAGCAAGCTATAAGAAATTAGAATTTGGGATGTTCATAAGGAAGCTAACGTTATGTGGGAAAAAATATCGAGTGAAATTAAGGAAGTTGCTAAAGATGTGCTTGGAGAATCAAAAGGAAAAGTTTCTTTTAATAAGAATAATTGGTGGCAGAGTCAGAGTGTGCAAGAAAAGATAAGAAATAAGAAGCATTGTTATAAAACTTGGTTTAGATGTAAAAATTTGGAGAATTGGGAAAGATATAAAGTGGCTATAGAGATTCTAAGAAAGCAATATATGATGCAAAAAATTTAGCTTTTAGTGATTTATACAATAAATTAGATACCAAAGAAGGTGAAAGATGTATGTATAAGTTAGCCAACCAAAGAGATAGGAGAAGTAAAGACATAGTTCAAGTGAGGGTATTAAGGATGAAAATAATAAAGTGCTTTTCTTAGAAAAAGATATTGAAAATAGGTGGATGAGGTATTTTGATAAACTTTTCAATGAAGGATCTGAAAGTGCGATTGATTTTAGCAACATTAATACCCTAAACAAAAATAGAGAATTTCATTTCTATCATCGTATTAGTAAATCTAAAGTTAGTGAAGCTTTAAAGAAAATGAAATGTGGAAAAGCAAGTAGGACCGATAATATTCCAATAGATGTGGAAATGTTTAGGAGATCAAGGAATTTCTTGGCTTACAAATCTTTTAATGTTATTTTAAAGACTAAAAAAGATGCCGATGAGTGGAGAAAGAGTTTGTTGGTTCCTATATTTAAGAATAAAGGTGATGCACAAGTGTGCAAATTATAGAGGAATTAAGTTAATGTTCCATACATTAAAATTATGGGAGAGAGTAATTGAGCATAGGTTACGATGTGATACGATGTTTCTCACAATCGCTTTGGTTTCATGCCGGTAGATCTACTATGGATGCTATACATTTGTTAAGAGGTTTGATGGAGAAGCATAGAGAAAGTAAGAAGGATCTACATATGATATTTATTGATTTAGAGAAAGCTTATGATAAAGTCTCAAGAGATGTTCTTTGGAGAGTTCTAGAACGAAAGGAGTTAATATTGGTTATATTCAAGTCATTAAGGATATGTATACTAGAGTTTACTTGTGTCCAAACACAAGGAGGATTGACAAAATATTTTCCTATTTCAGTTGGATTACATCAAGGATCAACATTAAGCCCTTATCTTTTACTTTAGTTATGGATGTTCTTACAAGGCATTTACAAGAAGATGTACCTTGGTGTATGCTTTTGTCGATGACATTCTTCTTGTTGATAAGACTAGAGAGGAGTCCAACGAAACTTGAATTATGGAGGTCAACTTTAGAGTCTAAAGGTTTTGTTTAAGTAGATCTAAAACTGAATATATGGAGTGTAATTTTAGTTGTAGAAGTTTTAGTGATAGTGTTGTGACTTTAGGTGATCAAGTCATTAATAAGAGTGAGCGATTTATATTTAGGCTCTATTGTTCAAAATGATGGTGAAATAGATGGAGATGTTATTAGTAGAATTCAAGTTGGATGGTTGAAGTGGAGGAATGCATCCGCCTATTATGTGATAGAAAAGTTCCACTTAAACTTAAGGAAAATTTTATAAGATGGTAAGACCGCAATGACTTATGGTGAATGTTGGCCACAAAAGAAAGCATAAGACTAAGTTAAGTGTTACAGAGATGAGGATGCTCGTGGATGAGTGGCTTTACTCTGAGAGAGAATGCAAAATGAGTATGTTCGGGAAAAAGTTGGAGTAGCTCCAGTGGTAGATAAGATTAGGGAGAGTTTCCTTAGATGGTTTGGCCACATAAAGCGCCTACAATGACCCGAATGAGAGTAGATGCATTAGATTTGCCTTATGTTAAGAAAGGTAGAGGTAGACCTAAAAAGACTTGGTTAAGATGTATAAAAATGATCTTAGTATACTTGAATTAAATGAGAATTTGACACATAATAGACACAATGGAAGGATTCATGTAGTGACCACTAGTGGGATTAAGGTTTGTTGTTTGTTGTTGTTGTTGTTAAATTTTAGGTTTTAGTGTTTATTTAGGGTTTAGTTAAGGGTTTATTTATTTATTTATTATTTATTTTTTGGTTTTGGGTTTAGTTTAATTTATTTTGGGTTTTAGGGTTTTATATTTTATTTTATTTTATTTGTTTTATTTATTTTTTTTTTTATTAAATTTTATTAGTTTAGTTTTATTTATAGTTTATTTTGATTATTCTTATTATTTTATTTTTTTATTTTTAATTTAGTTTTATTTATTATTTTTACTTAGTTTATTTATTTTATTTTATGTTTATTTCATTT